>VDFB02109042.1:66941919-66994318 GCA_007258455.2 Sequoia sempervirens | reverse complement strand
AAGGGTTAAGGGTAAAGGGTATAGGGTTTAAGGGTGTAAGGGTAAAGGGTAGAGGATAGATGGTTTTAAGGTTTAAGGGTTAAGGGTAGAGGGTAGAGGGTTTAAGGGTTTAAGGGTTTAAGGCTTAAGCATAGAGAGTAGAGGGTTAAGGGTAGAGGGGAGAGAGATAGGAGTGAGTGAGAGAAAGAGAGAGACTCAGAGAGGGAGAGGGGGCAGGAGGGAGATACTGAGAGAGAGGGGGGGAGGAGAGATAGAGGGTAGAGGGAACAAGGGTTTATGGTTTAAGGCTTAAGGGTAGAGGGGAGAGAGGGAGTAAAATAGAAGTCATATAAATATTGATTTGGAAACTGGATGGGAACATTCTATTTCCATTTGTGGTATTTTTTGTCAATTAAATTGATGGAAACTTTTTTTTTTATTTGCATTGATTTATGCTTTAAATCTGTGTGCAAAATTTTTATTATTAGATAATACTTAATTTTAAAACACATAATTTCCCATGGAATAATTCCATGGAACAAATATAAGTTGTATATAATTGTATATAATATTCTTGAACTTAATAATTCCTTGGAACAAATATAAGTTGTATATAATTGTAATTTAGGCAAAATGATTTTAAAAAACTTCACTAGGTTTCAAATAAGTATTGAAAGCATATATATGGGTTTACATGCAAGCAAAAAAAGAGAGAGATTATGCTATAAGTGTAACTTTGAACTTTCAAATTAAATCAAAGATTCTTGAACTTAAGAATTCCATGGAACAAATATGTACATATAATTGGAATTCACACAAAATGATTTACAACTATGTACAAGTTACTATAAGTTCTCACTTGAACATGTATAGGATTACAAGTGAACTTGAAAATCATGGATATAATCTAACTCAAACATTCTAGTTCAGCCCACTCTTCAATAACATGTAATTTTTTTGATGATCATCACTATCTAGTCTCCATTTTTTTTGGCCACGTGCATGTGGAACTGCATGAAGATGTATGCAAGTAGTAATTATTAAGTGACTATATTGATATACCTTGTTATCAAGTTGATAGTCAACAAAATGAATCCCATGTTGAACAACTTTGACTTGTTTTAGATGTATCCCTTGCACTAAAATAGAACCCACATGGTAAACATGAACTTGAGGTAAGACATGTGAATGTGAACAACATTTTTGTGCTCAAGGTTTGTACAATATATATTTAATGTTTATAATGTAATGTGCACATGTGAACACAATGTATATATAATTTTAAATTCAAACTCACCTGTGGGAAATAACATTCCATCACTTGTTTCAAGTTGTGTTAGCTTATTACTCTCTTCCGTGCAACACAATAAATAATA
The DNA here is from genome assembly GCA_007258455.2 of Sequoia sempervirens. Taxonomy (NCBI): domain Eukaryota; kingdom Viridiplantae; phylum Streptophyta; class Pinopsida; order Cupressales; family Cupressaceae; genus Sequoia; species Sequoia sempervirens. Next base: position 66,992,963 of record VDFB02109042.1, on the reverse strand, counting down.
GCTAACACCTTCTATGTTTCCAGGCTCTGCTATGATTGCAAAAACATCTCTTGTACACCAAATTTACACAAAAAAATTCTTAAAAAATTAGAAATGTCTCTATACTTTAAAGATCATTAACTATATATATAATATTTAAATTATTGAAAACTTACACATGTACCTTTTCTAACCAATCCTGAAATATGGTCATAATTAATTGAAATCAAAGGAATGTCTTCAAATCTTTCTTCCTTATTTTCATCGTATGTTTCCGAAACAACTAGTGGCACCATATCCCATTTACCAACATATCCAAGTTCTTGGTTGTTGCATGCATGATCAGAGTTTCCCGCAATGCACTTAGTGCAAAAACAAGAGTAATCCCTTGTGTATAATGTCCATCCATGACAACTATCTAAACTCATAACACAATGCAAAGATCTTGTTTTTTCTACCCTCTTGCATCCATGCATTGATCTTTTGTCCACACCTAGATACATGTACAAAAACAAACTTATGTGAACAAACATGTGTATATATATAAATTTTAAATTTAAATAAATTCAAAATTTTGAAAATGTAATTTATACATACCGATATCTCCCAAAAAACTCTATGTGGAATGTGTCAGTTTGTTCTTAAAGATATGCCGACCAAATTTGATGCAAAGTGTTTCTTACACCATTCAACAAAATCATGTGCATTGTCTATACAATCTTCTGAATAACTCATTTGATGCTTTCTTAAAGCTTGTTTGATGCAAGCTCCTGCTCCATCATGCTCACCCTTTCCATGCCCACTTTGAAAAAAAATCCAAACATATATCTAGAAAGTGCATAGAATGGCCATGAAGATTTGAATTGTTCTGCACATCCATTTGACCATACAAAATTCTTTTCAAATTTTACACCCTTGCTTCTCAAATTCTCATTTTTTTTTGTAAAGCAATGTTGTACAAAAAGCATGTCATGCGCTTTATCATCACTAATATAAAAGTGATATTCTTTCTTAATGGATCGTTCTTCATCTGTACTCTCAACACCATCCAATTTTCATTGTGCATGTCAATAAAACACATGAACCATAATAGTGACCTACTTTGAAAAGTAATATTATGATTGAATCTCCTTTTGATGTACAAAAGAGTAATTTTCTGCAAATTCAACTACTGATAGAACTGTTCCAAGTGGGAAAATATCTCTCAATGTTAGGAATTGTTGTGCTTGCCACTTAGCAAAAAAGGAATGTTGTATGTATGGTTGTATCAATTTTCAAAAATATTCCATAAATTTTCCAATAGGAATCTCCTCTTCTACATAGTTTAACCTTGTGAATTCTTCTACAACTTTTCGAGCTCTCATCTTTTGAAACACCTAATAGTAGATATCAAATTCAATATGATAACAAAAACATCAAAAAACTTGTTTATCTTCACTTAATATGGCTTTAACCTTTCAAACATTGTTTGCCCAATCTTTATATGAGGATGTATATTACAAAAGTTCATATAAATCTCAAGTTGTGTTATGTCTAGCCAATATTTAATATGATTTTCATAAATACCAGGCCCAATCTTGTGTCTCATAACATCTCTAGTAGTTGATGATGGACGAGTCTGATCATGCCAAAAAATTGAGATCAAGTTCCTAACAACATCTTCAATCCTGTCAGAATGGGGAGCTCTACACATAATTACCCAATTTCCTTCTGAAATCTCATCCAAAAGCTTTCTCTTTTTCTCATATTTTATTAGTGTGGTTCTACTATAACCAATTTTAGCCGAAAGTGCAAAAAAAATTCTTTTTCTTGCTATATCTTGATTTATAATAGATGTCAACATCACCCTTCTTGTAGTGGTCTTATCCATTGATCAAGATCCTTTCCCAATAAAATCTAAACCCTTTTTAACATTTTGAACAATATCCTTTTGTAATGCCATGTGTATCTTCTTATTTGATGCCGAATGTACACCCAACAATTGTAATGACTCTTTAAGCTCATTACGAAGAAGTAAACGTGATAACAATTGGGTTTTTTCAAACGTTTCAAGATGATTGAAATGATCATGTTTATTATTCCATTTATAGATTTAGTCATTGACCTCTTTCTCTTATTTGCAAGCTAGTCAACATAACATTTCTGTTTCTCCATATCCATTTCAAGTAAATGATCTAAATTTCTATAAGAAATTTGTTTCCTTCCCCTTTCAACTAGTTTTATATGCTCATCCATACCAGTAGAAGGAAGTGATCCTGACCCCTCTCCAACATGCATTGTTTGAACTTGGGCCTCCTCCCTATCTTTAAGGTCCATGTGTTCTTTAGCGGATTCATTTGATCCAATATCTAGATTTGGCTTGACTTCAACATGAGAAATTCCTTCTTGTTGATCCCTTTCTACATGTCATAAAATATTTTGCAAAGAAAGTGAGAGATGATGCTATATAAGTGAAGTTTATGTATGCAAGCAAACAAAGTGATAAGACATGATGCTATAAGTGAGAGAAGTTTCAGCTAGTTTTATATGCTCATCCATACCAGTAGAAGGAAGTTATCCTGACCCCTCTCCAACAAGCATTGTTTGAACTTGGGTCTCCTCCCTATCTTCAAGGTCCATGTGTTATTCAGTAGATTCGTTTGATCCAATATCTAGATTTGGCTTGACTTCAGCTTGAGAATTTCCTGCTTGTTGTTGGAATTTACATGCAAGCAAAGAAATCGAGAGACTATGAGCTATTTAAGTGGCGTCGGAAAAAATAAAATCAAAGATTCTTGAACTTAAGAATTCCATGGAACAAAAGCAATTGGAAATAGATGATAAGGAATTTAGGGAATGTCTATGCAAGATGACTAATTTTTAGTATTAAAGTATACATGTTAAATCTAACATGGTTTTCATAATTGGAAATATATTTATAAGGAAAAAAAATTGAGGTGTTAATAAAAGTCCTAAACACACACTAGAGAGAGAGAGAGAGAGAGAGAGAGAGAGAGAGAGAGAGAGAGAAGAAACAAGCATGTACCTTGTTTCTTTCTATGACAATTTTCCAAGTTTTGTTCACGCCTCTTTTGTTCTTCTTTTGACAATTTTCGTTGAGACACATTTTTTATTTTTCTTTGTTGTCCCATTTTCTTCTTCAAGTTAAAGATGACTCAAAACAAATCTTCTACCAACTTAGTTAAATTCTCCTCCAAAATTTTCCTTGATTGATAAAAATGAAAAGTTGTCTTCTCCAATATTTTCCTCCTTGATAAATGTGCAAAAATCTCTTCTCCAAAATCTATGCTCCAAGTGATATAAATGCGAATTTATCTTGCAATTTGATATGGAATAATGAAAAATAAGCTTGCATTTATATGCTATGGGAAAAAATTAAAATGAAAATGCATTCTAGTGTATGGAATAACTATCCTAGTTTAAATGCATCAAGTGGTAATCAAAAAAGTTATTTCAATGTGGAGTTTGTTGTTATTTAATGTATAGGTATGCAACATAGAGTAATTTTAGAATTTTGTTCCTTGTCAAAAAGATAATATTCCTCAAGCTTCATACCAAAGGTGCAAGATTATCTCAACCAATGAGATAACATAGTTCTTAATAAAGTGTCTCTTAGATAAGTTATGCTCATTGCATAGTAAGGGAACAACCCAATATATAGTAGAGGAAAATTTCCATGGTCATTCTAGTTAACCAAACACACCTTGATGGTTCTAAATCAATAGTTGAGATATTTTCATTTATAGGAGATGTAGATAGGGTAGAAAAATGATTTGAGCACATAGAGGTATAATTTGAATTGAATTTTCTTAATGTTTCAAAGAATAAAATTTTCCTATCCTAAGTTGAAACTAGCAAATTATGCATTGAATTTATTTAAAAATCTATAATTTTATATCCAGTTGTAGGAAATCACGATCATGTTAAATAATGGTGTAGATTAGGAGATTATTTATGAAATAATTTAACATAAAATTTTATAACTTAGAGGGAAAGTGTTTGAAGGATGATATAATTATAAAAGGAATGTTCCTACCTCTTCTTTATAATTATATTTTGTTCTCAACTCCTCAATGGTTCATGTTGCTTAAGTCATTTTTAAAAAATATGAGTTTTGTGTACCACAAAGTGATGCACTTTATTTGTTCTTATTTTGTATCAAGATTTTAATTTCATCATTTTTATCAAATTTTAAAACTAGAAGAACATGTGCGTTAATAAATAGGCTTGTAAATACACTCATTTATAAAGTACCATTAGTTTACTTGCTTGGGAGTCATTTATTTTATAATTTTTTACTGCTTACTATAAAATTCAAGGCCTGTGTGTTCGCAAAATATTTATTGTGATCAACACGAATGAACTTAATTAGAAGGTGGCATTCATTTCCTTATCTTTGGGAATATAGGATCAAATGGGATGTTGTGATCAAATGAACTAACATAAAGTTTCACAACTCTAGGGGATTCTATAATAACATTTGGGACCATTTTGACGGTCTTTGTTTGTGGGTTCAATGCCAACAAAACTTATTTCAATGTGCATTATTGATTTTTGGCTAAAATGAAATAGTCTTCTCCTAAAATTATACTAGAGATCAAATGTATATCTTATAAACAAATGTAAGTTAGAGATCATCAAATAAGAAAATGTATGTATATTGAATATAAGAAAATGTATGTATATCATATAAACATGTAAACATAAGAAAACACATACATACATGCAAATAGATTCAATGTATAAACATAACATGTTATAAGCAAAGAGGTCATCAAATAAGCAAATGTATGTAGGAGATCAAATGTATATCATATAAGAAAATGTAAATTAGAGATCATCAAATAAGCAAATGTATGTATATTGAATATAAGCAAATGTATGTATGTCATATAAACATTTAAACATAAGCAAGCACATACATACATGTAAATAGATTCAATGTATAAACATAAACATGTTATAAGCAAAGAGGTCATCAAATAAGCAAATGTATGTTACAGATCAAATGAATATCATATAAGTAAATGTAAGTTAGAGATCATCAAATGTCAAATACTAGAGATCATCATATAAGCAAATACATGTAGTAAAGATCATAAATATAGTGTAGGGCCTAATATGAATATCGACTCCTAGTCGAACGACCATTTGAATGAGAACCCTCCTTTGATGGATGTTCTGAGCCTTGTAGATAAAATTGTGTACACAATGTGTTAAATACATATAATATATTAAATAAATTTTATGAAAGTTATTTTTAAGAATGTACTTGTATTTTTAGATATCTATCTAGATCTATGCATACATATGCATGTACATATACATGTGTATAAATAAAAATCTAAAACTCACATGTCCAATGGTAGTAGAATCATCCATAGAGTCACATCGATGTACACGATCTGGACCAAGGCTAGGAGTGAAATGAGGTATGTCCACCTACAATATATATACATATATATCAGTACATGAATATCTAGTTAAAACTAAAATTTAAAAAATAATTAAAAAATAATTAAAACATGCACATGCACATCATCTGATATCAGATGACCTAAGTCCTCTACAATGGTCATCTCCACCATATCAACCAAACAGTCAAGTGACGAGTCAACATCTACATCCATTTGATTCATCCCATGTCGTGCCATAAATGATGAGTGAAGAGGACTATGCAGGTGAGATGGAATAGACGATGATGAATTGAGACCAATCAACATCTCAGTAAAATCCATAGTCCATGTAGCAACCAAATGATCTATAGGTGGATCTCAATGTGCACTAGTGCTGGGCTGAGAGTGATGGGATCTTGGATGTGAACGAACTCCATGTGCCAAACAATCTCTGAATTGCTTTATACTGATCCCATAGTCTGATGCGATGAAGGCATATGCCTCCAAGAGGTCCTCAACCAAATAATGCAGAGTCTTGTGTGCCATATCTCCTGTAATTTCGTCAAGTTGTGTGGTAGTAGGGATGCTCGCCGCTATAAAAGGATCCATGGTGGTCCACTATGCTGCAAATGGTGTGGATCAAGAATGTCTAGACATCAAATACTGACCTATACGATCAATAGATATCCTAGTGGTGGCATCTACAATGTCACCTACAGTGTCAATTGCTTCCTTTTGGGAAGCAATGACAACCTCATCTGCTATGGGTGCTAGAGCTGGGGTGAGAACAAGAGACCTCTCACCAACCAATACCCTAAAAAATGGGGCTGGTCTATCTGCTTGATGATTGGTGGGCCTATTGACAATCCTGACATGCCCATGACTAACATATGGTGGAATGTCTAGGTAGTTGAATTTGAGGCATACAACTGCTAAACAAAATATAATGGAATTTGGTCATTGTTTGGATATTGACCATGTGTTGTGAGAAATCACGAGTAGATCAGTGGGTCCATAACACGATCCACACATTTGGTGACCTGGTATCCCCTCACCTTATGTTGATTTTGATAGAATGGAAAAAAGTGTTTTTTTATCATTTCTTTTGTTACAACACCATGCATTTGTTTAAAGGGAACCTCGCCATGTACTTCTTCCCGCATGTAGGAAAGAATAGCGGCTACTTTATTAGAGGAATATGCACTAGTCTATCCAAGTTCATCTCTTAGTTTTTCTAGGCTCTATAATATTGACATGCAAACTTCTGAATATATTCCTGTGTTTCCACCCTCTGCCAACGAGTCTCTCAATTTCTTAATCTCATTAGTAGCATAATTTGCAAACAAATATTCTGGAGGTGGAACATCTGCATTTTCCATGTTATATATGTATGTACACTTGTAAATAATATATCTAGATCTAGGGAATATAAATCTAAAATAGTTCTAAATAAATTTACAAGTGTGCATATGATATATATATATATTGAACCTATAGGTTGCAAACATATAAAATATGCATCTTAAATTAGATTTGTATATGCAAGATAATATCATTAGTAATTTGAATGCTGCTTGGGATGACAAATAGAGCATTCACTAGTTCAAATAATTCATCTAATTGTCAATAATATTTTCATACCATTAATAAAAAGACATTCAACATCTATCATTGTTTTTAATAATCAAAACATTCAAATTACTAGACTGCACACAAAACATAATCTAAAACAGTTCTAAAATTTAAATTTACAAGTGTGCACATGATACATATATATTGAACCTATAGACCTTGCACACATATAAAATATGCATCTTAGATTAGATTTTCATATGCTCTTTAATATCACTAGTAATTTGAATGCTACTTGGGATGAAAAATAGAGCATTCAATAGTTCAAATAATTCATCTAACCATCAATAATATTTTCATACCATTAACAAAAAAACATTCAACATCTATCATAATTTTTCATAACCAAAACATTTTCACTATTTTATTTAATTTTCTAAACATTTTACTTATTTAATTCAATATATTTATCAATTTATAATTCTTAGGTTCAAATATCACCCTTCTAGAGATCATATTAGATGGATCCCTCCATAAGAAACCAGGTGAAAGTTTAATTTTGATGGTTCTTTGAGGGGAAACCTAGGGCACTCTAGTACAAAAATGTGCCATTAAAGACTTAAAAAATCTTGATAAAGGTTGTATCTAAGATTTATTTCCTATCTAACTAGTAATAAAGGGAAAGCATCATTACTTAACATTAGTGGTCATGTAAAATCAATTTAGTCATTATTGAAGGATATTCAATGGAAACTATATTTAGCATCATGAAATGATAATTGATCAATTAGAAGAAAAACATCATATACTAAATGAGGCATGGGAAATCCTTGATTCAACAAAATTATTCTCTAAGTATGTTGCTTCCATGAAGGAAACAAGACAACACGTTTCTTTTCAAATCAAGTTATTTATAGTGCATGAATGATTTAATAATTGGAAATTATATGTTAAATAATGGTGTAGATTAAGAAATTATTTATGAAATAATTTAAAACATAAAATTTTATAAAGAGGGGAAGTGTTTGAAGGATGATATAATTATAAAAGGAATTTCAATAGTGGATTGAAATAAATTCTCATCAAAAGAAGGTGAAAGTGTATTAGTTATAGTTATATGAATGTAAGAATTTAATATCAAATGATTTTTAAGGCATAGGAAAAAATAGAAATTTAAGAAAATAATGAATAAAAAAGTAGCTATTTTACTAAGAATAGCTCATAAAACCTCATAGCCACTACCAAAATGAAACAAACATAGGTAGGGAAAAAACACATGGAAAATAAAAGGGAAATGAAAATTTGAGTACATTTCTTCAAGATGAAGCAAAGATAAAGAAAAATAAAAAAAATGTCCCTGTCACCCTTTGAATCTAACAAGAGAGTGAGAATGCATACAAGAATCTTGGATTGACTTTGGAGGACCAAAATAATGGAAAATAAGGATGAATGGTAAATAATATATCAATAATAATAAGGATGGAACATTCTAAGAAAATAAAGGATAAAGTGACGAAGAAATCCAAGGAAGCAATAACTTTATAGCCCCATGTCAACACCACTATTTTGGCCACCTTGAGACTATGTATAAATGAACTAATGGCTATAAAAAAGAGGCTTGAAGCTATAAAATCAAAGGGATAACATGATGAATACAAGATGAATGAAATTAAAAAATCCAACTAGAAACTATTAAGAGATTAAAATAATTAATGAGAAAGTAAATAACTTGCAAAATATTGTGGAAAATGGGTTCCATGAGTTGATTATGATAAAATAAGATCTTTACCACTTAAAATAGTAGAAGAAATTAAATTAACTATTCTAGAAGGAAGCTATTCACTATAAATAAAAGAGATCTATCCTACAATCAAAACATGGAGGAAAAATACAATTAGATAGAAGATCAAATTGACAAGCCAAGTCTTAGGCACAAGTAGTAAAAGAATTATCAAATAAACAAAGATATATCATAAAGAATAAGTTAAGGTACAAATAAGAGAAGAAGATGAGAGAGATGATAAGCTTGTAAATATATTTTCTAAATTATTGAAGCAATATTTTGATAAGGAGGGAACCAAAAAATTAGAAATAAACTTCCTCATATCCATAAAGAAAATTTGATCTAGGAGGAAGGGACATGCACATAATATTTATCATGAAAGTTACCATACAATGTACAAGAACATGATACTAAGGAATAAAGGTTTCTTATAAGTACGTAACAAACCTAGATGAAGATTTAACCCTAGTACAAAAAGAAAGAAATAATGAAAGAATAGGAGAAAATGAAGATTTAATATTTGTACATATTTTTTCTATTACCTCAAATCTTCCACCAATATAAATTGAAATAGTGATTAATCAAAATACTAAACTTTTAAAAATTGAAAATTGAATAAACATTAATACCCTTCACTTTCACCTAATTGAATGATTAAATTGATCGTATAATTTAAGTTTTAGTGAATATAATGAGGTCACATCTCAAATCAACTATCAATTACCTAAATTATCAAATTTTTGAGAAATTTGGTGGTTTTGTGAATTTGTGACTTACGACAAGAATAAATATGTCAAAAACTACTAAGGTGATATTCTTGTCACATTATATTGAAAACCCATATTTCACCTGGAATAAGATCATTTGTATGGAATATTAGGTATCATAGATGAAGAAAATGTGATTTATTTGTTTGGTCTCATCTACCATGGGTATCTTCAATTTTTTTGATCATTCCTCCTACTAACATTTTTTCTAACTTTATCTCAACTCTTGTTTTGACATTGAGGTTTTAAGTTAGTATTTTATTTTCCTTTATGGTTTGGATCCTTCTTTTAGTTCTTAATATTTATCTTTTTCCATTAATTTAATGCTTGAATTTAGTTACAAATGGTCTACACACCTATTCCAAATATTCCATTTCATGAATTTTATGGGTTTACCTTATCTTACATGCCAAAGTCACAATGACATACTCTTGATTAAATTCCTCCAAGAAAATAAGGAACTTGGGATACCCACCTCCCAATGGTCTTGGAATGGTTGAATTTAGATGGAGAAGGATTTCAAAAGGCTCATGGTACTTGTGGACCCCTCAAAGGCACGCTATATAACACATGAACTCTATTTATGAAGTTTGGTCTTTAGTTGTTGGCTTCTAGTATGAATGTGATTTATAAGGTGGGATTCTTAGTTGGGACTCTCAATCTTCCATTGCTGGTTTATAGTGTGATTATACAATATGAGCCAAGTATTAATCTAATGTCAATTCTTGAAAGAAAGTATATATTATTCTCATCTTAATTCTCACACAAAGTTGTCTTAGTCAATTTCTCATACAAGTTCCATATTTGCAAATTTTTCTTAATATAAAAACATATTTTATTTCATTAATTAACCTATCTATTCTATGTTACAAATGATGCTTTTATTTTAAATTATAAGTATATAATTCAAAATTAATTAGTAATTCAAAATAGAGTACACACAATATTTAGTTAAAATAAAATAATATTCTTATTTCCATGAGAGTTATGTAGAATGGTAGATTGATGTCTCAGAAATATTTCTTTGATGTACGAAATTTTTATCATTACATTATGAGTGAATATTCTCAATTATATAGCCAAGCACATAAAAAATTTATAGATTGGAAAGAAAAATAATCACACATTTATCATATTTTTATATGTATAAAGTTTCTACCATCAAACTATTTATATTTATAGATTGTATAAAACTATAAATTTAATCATTATTCCTAATTTATTAAGAATCAATCTAATAAAGTTTGACTTCATATTGTATACTTGTTATAAACATCTCACTAATCCAACCATACATTTTATATATGTTAAAAAGTATATAATAACAAAATACAACTTCTAAATATGATAGTAAATCTAATCAAACACGACCCAAATGTAGGGTAAAGACAAGAATCTTAATCTATACCATTGTTTTGAGTTTGGTTTAATAGAAATTGTAAAAATTTATAATCTCAAAAAAAACAATGAATAAACTAAGGATCATTTTAACAATGGTGAATTAGTGCCTAAGATTGGCCCAAAAAAATTATAATAGTCAACATTCTCATCACAAATGATATATGAAAACTAAGGATCATTTGGTTATATATTTTTATAGATTTATTTGAATATTTATTACTATAAGATTCATTACAATTAGATTTTTAAATAATATTGTAATAATATCATGTCTTTGAAATTTGTTATGTGGATTTTAATGTTGTTTTTTAAATTTAAGTTAAAGTAGAATCTAATGAGAGACCTTAAAAAGATTCAAGTAATTTATGTTTGCCTTAAAATTATGATTATTGAGAATAAATAGATAATTGATTGTATTTTGATTTCAAAATTGGAAATAGTTTAAAATTATAGAGCCATATTATCCTTTGATATAAAAAGCTATATCAAGGATTATTTGTATCTTCCTCATAATTATGTTTCACATATTGAATATTTCAGGGAGGATTGTGTGGATGATTTGGAAGTTGAAGCAAAGATTGGTAGAGATCGACAATGAAATATAGGTTGGATATTTTGATATACTCCAAAATCCTAAGAATAGAGAATATGGTGAGTCATATTTTAATAGACCTTATCTTCACTTCTTCTATTCAAATGCAACCTCTCCAACCAATATATTGGATTGCAAAATAAGTAATAGATATATGAATTTACTCCTAATCCTCCTCCATTTACACCACCATCTAACATCAATATTAATTATGTTCAGGCTATAATTGTGTTTCCTCCTTTAACTTTCAAATCCCAAATAGTTTCATCTCCTTCCCCATGGCTTAAAGAAATTGTAACAAATAAAAGAAAAAAATATCAAAGTATATGAACCAAGTTTTAATGTAGTATCTAAATTGCTAAGAGCTACTCCTCAACTGAATAAATCTCATACAAATTCTTGGTTGATGTTTGAATCCTTTGGTAACTAGTTTGTAGAAATTAATGAACCCAAAATGGATTAAATTGAAGAAGATATTGCATAAAAATATTTCCAATGTAGAACTAGGTCCATCTATGCATGAAGGAGATATTCACAATGCTCAAATATTGGTTTCAAAATTGATTGAAAGGGTAGAGAAGGAAGTATAATCCAAAGATAGATTAGAAGAAAATGTGAGTTCTCTTACTACTTATATTAGACCTATCATTGATAATTCTATGAAACCACTTGATGATTTCCATGAATTTCATCCAATGTGCCTCCTGATGGAATAAGCTCAAATTTTTTTAGACAATATTAATAAGTATCAAACTTGTGAGAGATTAATAGAAGCTTGGACATATAAGTTACTCTTACTGCATTTTTATGCATTGAATAAGCTATGAGGATGTATCAATAATTTCAATAATTTGAAGAAGCTATGAGGTCACCTTTACTAGCTATGGGAAAGTAATGCTAAGTAGTATATCAATGATGCTATGGGAAAGTAATGGAATTCCATGATTGCAGTATATCTAGAAAATGGGTTTATTAAAAAGGCTATTGAAACTTTCAAGAAAATGCAATTGGCAGCTATAAAGCCAAATTCCACTGTAGCAAATGGGTTTGTTGAAAAGGATTTAGAAACTTTCAAGAAAATGCAATTGGAAGCTGTAAAGCCAAAATGCAGAGCAAATGGGTTTGTTGCAAAGGCTTTAGAAACTTTCAAGCAAATGCAATTGGAAGCTGTAAAGCCAAATTACAAAGCAAATGGGTTTGTTGAAAAGGCTTTAGAAACTTTCAAGCAAATGCATTTGGCAGCTGTAAAGCCAAATTCCACAACCTTGACCCTGCCTGTGCCAAAATGTGAGCTTTGAAACAAGGTATATATCAAATTAAAAATCAAATATTTGGGAGCTTTAGTCTCATGTAATTCTATCATTTTAAAGGATACACACAAACAAATGGAACACTATGAATAAACGATACACACAAAATGGATTTGTTTTATCATTTAGGGTTTAAAAACTTTCAAATAAATACAATTCAATCAGCCATATATGATATGGGGAAGCAAAATAAAACCAACCTCAAGCACTGTGGAGGTTGAAGGTGATGCAAATGGCCCGCTCGACGGTGGTATGTTGAAGATTCACCCATGAATTCACCGTTTTCTGTGCTTCACATGCTCCAGGTTCACGTTTTCCATAGACAAAATGGACTGTTGGTTCGACAGTGACTTTGTTTAAAGATCCCTATTTCAAGGGGTTTGAGCGAACCCCCATTTGCTTGAACCCATTAAAATATTGTTTAAACGTTGGTCCTTTTGAAGGGTTCAAGCGAATCCTTTAATGTGTTCACTCGAACCTACAAGTTCGAGTGAACCCCCTAAATTAGTGCAACCACACAAAAGTCAATTTTCCTTCCTCCATCAAATTGTAAACCACTTATGTGGCTTCACCCTTGTGCTGGGGGGATTGTTGCAAGGTGTGTGCCCTTGGTCTCCTTGTGGTGTGGAACACAGTTCTCGGGTTCGTGACATGGCTTAATTGCCTCCCATGGATTCATTAACTCTGGTGGTTGTATTGGGCATTAATAGGTCAATATTTTGGTGCAATGACAACCATCTGTGCAACACAATAGTAATGATGTATCTACTTTTTGAATCTTTTATAATCATTCAATTTTGTGTGAATTCAACTAATTTCCCTATTGCTCTATGTGTGATCTGATAAATGAAAGGGATATTATTGGATAAGGAAGGGACATAAAATGCATCACTAAATGTTCCTTCACCATTATCTATAGATCATTTTCCACAAGATGATATTAATTTATTACTATCCATGAGAATTGGTGGGAATGAACAAGGTTCAAATATAGAAAATTATTCTCTAGATGTAGCTCCATGTGATGCGATGCTCTGGAATTAATATGACACTTTTGTGATGTGGTGTTTGCAAAAGAGAAGAGTTCCATACCATTTTTGTTATCTTTGTCTAAGATTGCTGATGATGTGGATGGAGAAGCGGAAGTACTACCTATCATTGTTGTAGTCATTTGGATACAATTGTGTTGAAGAAGATTTCTTAACTCATCAATTTCATTTTTATAACAATGATGTTTGTCATTCCATTTTTCTTACAATAATAATAATATTGAAGGTCCAAATTATGGGTCCACAAGAATGCCAATTATAGTTCTCAAATTCATTATTTACTAAATGTAATTTTTTCCACAAGAATCTCTTTAGGAGGGAATTGAATAAAGGTAAGGGAATTAGAAGAAGAATGTTGCATGTCAAGAGAACTAGAAAAATCATCATAAGGGAAATTGGATAATTACATTGGAGAATACATAACAAGAGGAAGGAGGTGTAGAAGAATTCCTAGGATAAGGAAAAGGAAAATCCTCAAGCTTAGGATCTAGATTGTTTGAATAATTATGATAAGGGAATGGGTTTGCATATATCTATAGATTTTAATTTTTTAATTATAAAGTATTATTACCTTACTTACTATGATCCTCAATGTGAATTAAAATTGAATCAATGATATATTTCACTTTGTTTCATAATCCTATAGTGCCATGATCAAACACATGGTGACATTAATAACATGTATTTTGTTCATATCCCAAGGGAGATGAAGACAACTGTCTAGATAATGAATAGAAGGGAAAGTAAGAAGGTTGGATGCAAGTATTTTATTCATAATAGATTGGCAAGAATCAAATAAGTAGGTGAAATATTTGTTTGAAGTTTGTTTGAAAGATATGTCTAAAGAAGAAGTAGAAGATGATAGATCAAAATGATTACCATTTGGCTTTAGCCCTGTCTTTGGTAAACTAGGGTTTGAATCATTTTAATTGAAGTAATTTTAGAGAATTTAGAAGGGAATGATCAAGAAGTATAAGAGAAAATATGTACAAAGAAGAGAAGTATCATAAGATAAAAGGTTTACATTTTTTATCCTAGTCTCATAATCTCTCAAATTAACACAATATTATAAAAAATAATTAATGAAAAAGACCTTTTCTTGTATTAGTGCTAGAAATTATCAACAAATATACTAGATCTCAACATCAAGAATATGTTAATCCATGTTTATAAGAATTGACTGAAATTATAGAACAAAATCAGTTATTCAATGTAGTCTTACTTTCAATGTATTAAATCAATTAAGTTAATGTTCAAGCCTATGTTAACTTCAAAGTGACTTACAAAATATTGTGTAAAGTAAGTAAATCATTTGATAAAATTTATATAGAAGATAATACAAATAATGAAAGGAATATTCATTAGATCCATCATCTATTAGATCTATATTTGTTGCTTTGAAGTGTCAAACATGTATAAAATATGGTCCCATTATCCATATATATCAAATTGAGGGGATATAGATGTATGCGGAAATTGATAATAAATACTATTGAGAGAGGGGATTTTGTTGGAGATCCACTTTTGCATTTCATTTATAAGGAGTGAGTGAATCTAGTTTTTCTTACATAGCCTAGTAGAAAATGAGGCATGGTTAGATTAGAAGATAGTATATAATAGGGAGGAGGTATGGGAGGGAAGGAAAAACCATAGAATGGGGGAATACATGAGAGAAAGGAAGTGATAGTCATAAAAAAGTAAGGGGATAAGTTTGAGATGGAAAACATAGAAAATATAATGAAGAAATGGAATGGGGGGTTAAAGAAGTGAGAAAATAAGGCTAAGTAAAATTAGGTGGAAAGAAGAGGTCACAAAAAAAATCAACATAGGAGGTGATGTAATCAACCAAAGGGTTCAATTAAGGATTATCTAATCACATAGTCAAAATATAAAGACATGATGAAACTCAATTGATGCAATATAGAAATAAATTTTTATTGATATACATTTATGAAATATATTTAAAGTTTAACTCAATTAAATTATAACATGACACATCAAACTTCAGTGATATATATGGGCACAATTGTGTTAAAATTATAAGACCCTCATATGGTATATTACAACACCATAATATTGATATGCTACTAAACTTCCATAGTGCCAATGAAATAAATCTTTCAATGAGTAGTATGAAATCTAACTATTTTAATGACTATGAGTAATGTTTATAAGTGATCCTTAGCCTCTCAAATGATTTGTTGATTGCAAGGTGATGGAATACCTAATGTAATATGAAACATACATGTAAAAGGTATCCTTCTAGAATGAATGTAATGGAATATAAACACTAGATATCAATGTCATCTATAACAAAGTTTCACTATAATTCTCATATGGTTGTTGCATAACTAAAGTAGTGATTTTGACCTAGAAATTTGATGTTCTTGGTGACAAGTTTTGAATTAAGTATGCACTTTTTTGGTGAGAACCAAAAGTTTCCATCCTAAGGGGTTTACCTCTAAATCAATAACTTATCATGTGCATTCATATTGTATTTAATATATGACCTAATCTATCAAATTAGTATTACAAGGGGATAATTTAATTGATGTTATATGTGTAGGTACTAAGGGTTGAGAAGCATAAAAATAAGGGGGTGGGGTATAAGTGGTATTCCAAATCATCTATAGATTAATTTACATAGGTCAACTAGATGAAATGACATTCACTATGTTGGTCTTGTTAGGGTTATGGAGTTGTCTTATTATTACATCATGTAGTCTTGTATTATGTCAAAGCCTCATAATCCCAAGGGTGGATACTTTTAAATCTCAACCCTAATGTAGTTGACTATGGAAGCAATGGTTAGTCCAAGGTCATACAAATTTATTAAAATCCTAGCCAAGTTTCTAGAAACTAGTTATTAGACACCTTTTAGTAATACCACAACTCAACGGTCCAAAAGAATCAACACACATATCTAAAACTCTTCCATTATAATTTAGATTAATATGTATACTATATTTGAGATACTTATTATTAGGGGATAAATTGTTAGAGTTAGCATGACAAGGTTTTATGGATTGAGATGCATATATGATTTTAAATTATATATTTTTGTAGGATGACATGTATTTGTGACAATTCATCTAGGATTTTTACACCAAAGCTTCAATATATGAGATCCCAATCAAATCTATTTTTGAGTAAAATATAGGTGTAGGTAGTGCCCTTGGTTGATAGAGTATAAATAATAAAGGGATATAAAATGTAACCCAAAAATAGATCCATAGGATAGTGAAAATATGAAGTTATAAGGGGTATCAAAAACATAAGTTTGAGGGATAGAAATGAAATTATGAACTTGTTTATTAGTACCTTATGAACTTGCATGATGTGTCATTGGTTTATTAACTAATTATTCTAAAGTTTTAATCAACATATGTTGATTGTAAATATTAATGTATACCTACAAACAATTGCAAAAACATGAAATAAATTAGTTTTGGTTGATACAAGATTACTCATACACTTTAGATTCCTAAATTAGGAGGGGTTGTGGCCATAATGAAAAATAGGATGGAAAGGTGTAATGAGTGAAGTGAAAGAGTAAATGAAGTATGGGATTGTTGAAGAAGATGTGGGTGGGAGGTTAGAATCTTAGACTTGGAATGAGGAGGAGTAGTGGTGGATATCGAAGGAAAAGTATGAGATACATTAGTCAAAATGGGAAAAGACAAATGTGAATAGGAGGGTGGAATATTCAGAATGGAATGGTTAGAACAATAAGTCGATCAATTTAGGATAAACATAACCCATAAGAGGAAGGGAGTGAAATAGATGTAATAAATGACCGAGGAGGACAAGAAGTAGGACAAGATAGGGCATCCACATGAATTATTATTACATCATGTAGTCTTGTATTATGTCAAAGCCTCATAATCCCAAGGGTGGATACTTTTAAATCTCAACCCTAATGTAGTTGACTATGGAAGCAATGGTTAGTCCAAGGTCATACAAATTTATTAAAATCCTAGCCAAGTTTCTAGAAACTAGTTATTAGACACCTTTTAGTAATACCACAACTCTACGGTCCAAAAGAATCAACACACATATCTAAAACTCTTCCATTATAATTTAGATTAATATGTATACTATATTTGAGATACTTATTATTAGGGGATAAATTGTTAGAGTTAGCATGACAAGGTTTTATGGATTGAGATGCATATATGATTTTAAATTATATATTTTTGTAGGATGACATGTATTTGTGACAATTCATCTAGGATTTTTACACCAAAGCTTCAATATATGAGATCCCAATCAAATCTATTTTTGAGTAAAATATAGGTGTAGGTAGTGCCCTTGGTTGATAGAGTATAAATAATAAAGGGATATAAAATGTAACCCAAAAATAGATCCATAGGATAGTGAAAATATGAAGTTATAAGGGGTATCAAAAACATAAGTTTGAGGGATAGAAATGAAATTATGAACTTGTTTATTAGTACCTTATGAACTTGCATGATGTGTCATTGGTTTATTAACTAATTATTCTAAAGTTTTAATCAACATATGTTGATTGTAAATATTAATGTATACCTACAAACAATTGCAAAAACATGAAATAAATTAGTTTTGGTTGATACAAGATTACTCATACACTTTAGATTCCTAAATTAGGAGGGGTTGTGGCCATAATGAAAAATAGGATGGAAAGGTGTAATGAGTGAAGTGAAAGAGTCAATGAAGTATGGGATTGTTGAAGAAGATGTGGGTGGGAGGTTAGAATCTTAGACTTGGAATGAGGAGGAGTAGTGGTGGATATCGAAGGAAAAGTATGAGATACATTAGTCAAAATGGGAAAAGACAAATGTGAATAGGAGGGTGGAATATTCAGAATGGAATGGTTAGAACAATAAGTCGATCAATTTAGGATAAAGATAACCCATAAGAGGAAGGGAGTGAAATAGATGTAGTAAATGACCGAGGAAGATAGGAAGTAGGACAAGATAGGGCATCCACATGAATTATGTGGCCTATGTACTACATAGTATCAATTTCTAAAGGATGGGAAATGAGCATGTGTCTAAATCCATTAACCAAAGAGGAGAGGTTAGTTCCATCTTCATATATATATCCACCTATTCTCTAATAAGATTAAAGTGGGGAGCTATAATAGGCATCATGAGCTCAGAATCGACATCATGATTAAATTTCTCATAAAGGGTAGAAAGGTGTTAGCTTCTTCAAAAGTGGATAGAGGAGGGAGATTATACATACATGATCAGGTTAAGGTGATGACTATAGTGGAGAGGGAGATAACTATAATAGGAAAGGTGAGAACCATAGAAGGAAGGGGGCATGGACACCTAGGGAATACAAGAATGAACTAGGGGATAAATGTAGAATGCAAATAGGACAAAAGTGAAAGGAAATAAGGTGTTGAGTAGTTGAGCACAAGTGTTAGGAAGGTATAAATATGTGTTTAGAGAATGAATATGTAAATAAGGGTGTTAGGGAGGGTTGGGAAAAGGAAAATGAGTCTTGTGAAGATTTGAGGTAGTGGTTGTGAGTAGAAATATGAATGGGGATGGTGTGAAGATTAGAAGGTAAATTGATGTCAAGACAAAACATAATGTGCAAAGGAAATTGAGTGTTGAAAAGAGAAAAAAAAATCTAATTCTAACACTTTATTTACACCTAAAATAATAAGTAATTACACTATTTTATTCACAATAACTTACCTTTAAACCATTTGATATTAAAATAAGATAAGAAGGAAAATTTCTTGAGAAACATGATAATGTAAATAAATCAGATATTTTTTAATTTAATAAATATCACATCCAAATAAATAAACAAGACATCCAAAGAGTCAACTAGCTTTTTATAAGGTTAAGTAGATATGCATGCCAACCACATACCATTCATTAAACAGCTTTGCCTCGTTGTGCCTTTGACTTTTCAACACCACGACCATCATACATTTCGCCCCTTTGACTTTTCTACACCACAACTATCAAACATTTCTTAAATAGTATGGCAATAGGCGTTTTATTAATTTAATTTATTTTTATTTTCCTTTTTAAGCTAAGCACATGACCGCGCGACAGAAATTTCAAAAAACCGCTGTACGAAACAGTGTACGAAACTGCTGTTACAGTCGGCAGGCAATCATTGCTATATCGTTGAGATATTCAGAATATTGCTAATAAATTTTTAATTATTATTTTTTTCTTAATATATTGGTTCGGCAGAACATTCGCATCTGTATCACCATCAAACAATAAGCGTATAATAACGTGGTAAATTTACCTTGACGACCGTTGACATCTAGTTATGTAACATATTTTTACGTCGATTGTTGCATGGGAAGTTATATAAATAGGAGGCGTGATTAGACGACGATATATCTGCAATCGGGAGAAACGAAAGAAGATAAAAGATGGCGAGCACTTCCTTGATTGTTGTAGTACTACTTACGATCACGTGTGTCTGTGAGGGATCAGCTTTGAGGCCCAATTTCTACAAGAAGACCTGCCCATCAGCTGAGGCCACAGTTGAGCTTGTGGTGAAGAAATACGTAGCCAAGGATCCCACCCTTGCGGCTCCTCTCCTACGGATGAATTTCCATGATTGTTTTGTTCGAGTCAGTACTATATTAATATCCAATTTGTTTAGCTAGTTAGTCTCTAGATGTAGATTGCACTGTCTAAATTTTATTTGTTTTGGTGTGTTGTAGGGCTGCGATGGATCGGTTCTTCTGAAATCCACAGCCAACAACAAAGCAGAACGAGACGCCATTCCAAACCTGAGCCTGCGCGGATTTGAAGTAATTGATGATGTGAAAACAGAATTAGAGAAGATATGTCCAGGCGTTGTTTCCTGTGCTGATATTCTCGCACTGGTTGCCCGAGATGCTGTGGTTGCTGGGGTAATAAATTATAATCTATAATCGAATTATTGATTTCTATGGAGTTATATATGAAATTCTTATGTTAATTTTTGAAGTTATGTACAGAGTGGAGGTCCATTTTGGCGTGTGAGAACAGGGCGTAGGGATGGAATGGTATCTCGACAGAACGAGGCTTTGGCCAACCTTCCTCCACCCTTTGCTAATTTTTCACAACTCCGAACTTCTTTTGCAAGCAAAGGATTGAGTGTCAAAGATCTTGTTGTTCTTTCTGGTAGGTAACTAACATAGATATCTTAAATACATCTATATTAATTTGGAGTTATTTTATTTACTTAAAAGTGATTTTATTTTACCTTGAAACTATTTTATTTATTAGAGACAGTCAAATTGATATTTTGACGTGTAAATGGTAGTCAAATTTAAAATGAGAAGAGTTTTTGTTAACAAGCTTACACCGTTACACTCCACCCCTTGTTATCATTATAGAGCGCCTCTCTACATTTACAAATAAATTCATTTCAAACACTACCTCATCATAAATTAAGATTCTCAATTTTGCTGCTTGTGGCTTGTGTGTATTTGCACATACCATCGAAATCGGTCACTGCCTCTCAGGAGACACAAATCCTTCTATAGATACCACTTATATCCAATTTACTAAAAGTTATTTTATTTTACTTTAGAACTATTTTATTTACTATACATGTTTGGAGAGATAAATTCTATGTGTTATTTATTTTGGAAATATTATGTTTATTATGAAATATTAATATTTTGATGTGTAAATGACTGTTAAATTTAAGATTAGGAATAATAATTTTTGTTAAAATGTTCATACCATTAAACTTCGCCTCTGTTACTATTGTAGAATGTCTCTTGATATTAAGAAATAAATATATTTCAAACTCAAAAATAGACTAATCATAAATCAAGATTCTCAATTTGATGTTTATGGTTTCTGTGAATAGGTGCACATACCATCGGAATTGGTCACTGCGCTGGATTCAGCAACAGGCTTTACAACTTCACGGGAAAAGGAGACACAGATCCTTCCCTAGATCCCACCTATGTCCAATTTTTGAAGAGCAAATGCACCAGCCTCGCTGACACTACAACCTCTGTAGAAATGGATCCCAACAGCTCTCTCACTTTTGATAGCCATTACTTTGCTAATCTTCAAGCAAAGAGGGGCATCTTCCAGTCTGACGCTGCCCTTCTCACAAATTCAGTTGCCAAAAAAGTTGTTGATAAGCAGGTGGACGAAAAGAGCTTCTTCGAAAACTTCAAGCATTCTATGGAAAGAATATCGGAAATTGAAGTTTTGACTGGAACCGCCGGTCAAATTAGACGCCACTGTGCTTTCCTGAACTAAATTTCTGCGACGTTGCTGAGGAGAGCCTCTTTCAATAAATAGGCAAATGGTAGGCCTGATTTTTTCAATGCATGATTAATTGACCAATAAGGACCATGTAAAGTAATCCTCTGTAAGCTCGATTTGGATTGTTAATTACATGTTAAAGAACAATTTCAATTTGATTGAGTCGTTTAATAACGAAGAATAGATAAAGTTCTTGATCGTTTTTTATTATGCAATACAATTGATCATAACCTTTTTGTCATACAATCTAAGAGGTGTACTTGTCCATCAGCAGTCTCCTGCTTCTAACAAAAAAGAAGTCATAAGGAACTTACTTTCCTGAAGGAAGGGATTCTTACAATATTTAAATCCTTTGCTCATTCTGAGTAGTTTTACAAAGAAATTTAAAGAAAAATAAATTCAATTTAAAATCAAATTAATTATAAGAAATTTATAAAATGAGTGTTTTATCAAGACATATATGTTATTGTACAGATTTTTGGTAAGAATACATTATGCTTTATGTTAACATTATTTCATTTTTAAGTAGGTTTCATATATAAATAATAATAAGTATGTTTCAAGTCATTAAGATATTTGATTAGAATCAAGCATGTGATAGTTCTATTATTAACAAAATAATCTATTTGTTTTCCCTTCTTCAAGTGATAACATTTAAACATGCAAGTTTCTCTAATGTATAACATTGAGAACTTCTAATCTTAATAACAAATGAATGTTTCCAAAAAATGTCTTAAGTCCCTAATGAGATACTATAATATTCTATGTAATTTATTGAAATGTAGAAATAGGGGGGAAGGGAGGGGTGTAGGGGGGGAGGAAGGGGGGAGGGTGGAGAGAAGGGGGATTCCACCTTTTAGGAGATGGAATGCAAGAGGGTCCTATTTCACTCTATTTCATTCAAGGAGACCTTAGAGATCTCAATCCAAGGATGGAATGAGGGAAAGTGATCTACAATAAGGTATCCTAGGGTGTGATAAAATACTAAAAGAGGGTTCACCACCAAGTAAGGGATTGGAAAGACTAGGAATGCAAAACCTAACTATATGACCTAGATTATGAAACTAAAATATAGAATAATAGATTGAGAAAGGACAGGGGTGCACTTGGAAACTAAAGAGGCTTGAATGAAGACTTGAAATCATGGAAATGCTGACTTTAATGCTCACTAGGACTCATATGCTAGGCTGGGTGATTTAGTCCTAGATTAGGGTTTTTGACAAAAATTAGAATCTAGAATTGCTAAATTAGGATTTACAGAAAATGTCTGAATTTAGGTATATACTGGGACTCATACTCCATAAGTGGTGATTTAGTCCCAATAGTAGGGTTGATCCAAAACTCTAGTACCCTTTAGTGATCTCCTGTAGCTTCCTTCTTGTCAAATCTTCAAGTCGAAAGCATTGAATTATGGCTTGTAGGTGACTTTTCGTGATCTTGCAATGTAGATAACAACTTCACAACCTTGAAAATTTTATCCAATCTTGCTCTTCAATGGATCCTCAACCTAGATTTGTAAATCACACATCAAAGAGAGGGAAAAATGTTGTTTTGTTAGTGGATAGGGGTTTTCCTTGGTCAAACCCCGTTTTAGTAATCAAACCTTGAAATGAATAGAAATAGATAGTTCAGGAATGATGAATGAACAAATATGCAATGTTGCAACTCACCGAACCCTTGAACAAAAGGTTGCAATCTTGTATGTAATGGCTAGCATGAATGTAGATATTGACTCTTGATTGTATGTTGTAGATCTTGACTTGAATGCTTGCATGAATCACAAATGTTAGCTCAAAAACAAACATGATGCACAATGACTTTGACATGATGCTTGAATCTTGAATAATGCTCCAAAATGCTTAATAATCACTCTTGAATACTCTTGTAAGTACTTTTGATATCAAATTTTCTATAATGCTTGAATACTTGAATTGCTAGGAGAAAATATGTGAAATAACCTTGTATTTATACTTGTTTATGCCAAATTTACCAAAATTACAACACTACAAGCCGACATTAGATCTAGGAGGATAAAATCCTGCCAAGAATTGAATTCAAAATTAGGTCTAAGCTAAGTGAGACTTATACACCAGTTGGGGTGAATGAGTCCCAGTAGGCTAAGCTCGGGACACAAATTTAAATAAATGTTATGTTTTATGCTAGATTCAGGTTTAGGCCCTGAAACATAGGTGGGACCCATATGCCCAAGGTGGCGTATGAGTCCTAGATCACTAAATCTGGGCCATACAAACCAAAATCATTAAATTCTGATTGGTCATATGATATCTGTCAGGATTATCCTCAGAAAGATACATTAATTGAGGCTCGTGGATGCAAAATATGACCAAATAAGGCATAAAGAATCCCAATTTTAGCGAGGGCCCAAAAAAGTGTGAAAATATAGAGGGATACATTTTCCTACACTACATTTAGACCCCACTTTACTGAGAAGAGGAACCTGCTTCAAACTCACACTAAAGTAGACAAAATTCACATCAATAGGGGTCCAAGTGTACCAATGTTAGTGAGATTGGATGACAATGACCAAGAGGGTTGCGCAAGCCCCCAGGATCAAGATCCTATGGCAAACTAGCATAGGCACAAAAGAACACACATGAAAATTATTCAAGGAGCAATGAAAAGGAACACGTGCATACACTACCAAAGACATAAAGAAGAAAGACTATAAAAAAACAAAAAGGGGGGTGGATCAAGCTTCGACTGTTTGTCTCGCACACTGTGGATCAGATCTAAGATGTTTGTCCAAGAAATGTTTACAAGTGGAGCACGATGTCCACTATGCATTTACCAAACACACACTCACAAGGGCTAGTGGAACCTTAGGTCGTCCACTAGGAGAGTCCCTAGTGAGACACATACGCACACAACCGGTATGTGCTCACACAAACAAGCAAGCGACTATGGGAAATTCTTGCCTAAGTTTGTCTCCCATACGTACAACTATACCAAAGCTATACCTCCTAATAACTTTGATAAGGTGCCACACAATAATGAACTTCGGGCTTGATGAGGCAAGCAAAGATTTGTATGCTTGAAACCCACGAACAAACAAGATGACACCACAAGCAAGCAAAGTGTATTAGGAAAGGTGGCCATATAATAGATTTTGTAAATGCGAAAGGTAGTGTAAGGTGCATTCAAAGGAGTTTCACTTAGTTCATGTAAGGTCTTAACTTAGGGAACATTGTGCCTAATGTCTCTAAGAGAGGACCAATCGAAGAAGCTTCACAACTTAGGGGATGCAATTAGTCACATCAAGCCACTAAGAGGAATATGATATGCTAAGAGAGGTCACACTCTTGAAGGACATTACACTGAATGTCACCACAAAGTGAAAGATACATCACATGAAGTAAGAAGACTACACAATGAAACATGAGTTGTAAAATCTTGAAGAATAATGCTAATGTATGTCCCCACTTTAAATAAATTTCTAAACACCATGCTATGGGAAATTAATTTAAAATAGCAAATGACAAATGCTAACAATAAATAGGACATGAGAGCTTATTTGGAAAGCCCTATGCCAGGTCATATATTTCCAAGTAAATCTATGTCATGAAAAGGGTTTGCCTCCAAAATGAAACTCCAAACACATGAGGGATCCATGGATTTGGGTTCAATATGTCTTTGCTACAATGTTTTTAGAGAGCTCAGAACTGTCATCATTCCCCAAATACTCATGTAACAAGAAGAATGACACAAAGAAACAAAGAAAAACTTTTAGGTCAACATGGAAGAGACCTAAATGTCTCGATGCCTTGTGTCATCCCCAAAAGGAAAACAAAAGACAAATAAAAGATAAACTAAAATCTTTTGGCCAACATGGAAGAGATGTGAGTGTCTCGACACCTTGCGTCATCCCCAAAAGGAAAACACAAGACAAATGAAAAGATAAAATATTCACAATGTTCATATATAAGAATGCAGGTACAAATAGAGGAATGACACAAAGAGAGAGTTACATCAAACATAATGATAAAAGGGATCACATTACTCACATGATGCAATCACACACATAACATGAAAAAGGAAAATATTGCAAAAGACTAGTAAGGCACATGCAAGTCAACCTATAGTAGTTCATCCGCCTCCTAATCTTGTTCATTGTATACAGAAGGAGGCAACTAGATAAAGGGACAATAGCAAGTGATGAACTAGGGAAAGGCTATCTAATTCTTGCCCCCACTGAGTGCAAGAAAAGAATGAGCTGAGGTAGGTGATGAGAAAAAGCTCCTTGCATTTTGAAATTATTTGCAATGAATGTAAAGCATGTAATAGTGAGAATGCTATGATCCTACAACTATTGCATGGAAAGGAGTGAAAGGACATGCTTTAAGGGATTATTTCTATGATATCAAACTTCTTAAATATTTATTTTAAAGCATGACAACCATCGGTATTATGTTCAAGAACTTTATGTATTGACAATGTGGAACATTTGCATCTTTAGGATATAGTTTTGGATTTTCTCTAATGGGTGGTAATGTTATAATTCCTTGGTTTAGAATTATTTGTAAAGTTATTTAAGTGGAAGATGGAAGACAAGGGAATTTTAGTTTCTTTAGTTTGTAAGGCCTCTGTCACTGGCTAGATTCACCAATTTCTTGAGTTGAATGTTGAGGAAAAGGACTTAAGACAATCCTATCATCCTTATCATCGTTACAAGGTATTGGTTATTCTTTAGGAAAGAGGAAACTTATGTCGGTATGAGTATCTTGATATCCTAACCCTTTGGTATCTTCAGTTGGTATTTATTCTAAGAGTTAATTAATTTCATATTCGCTTGTTGTATTGAACATCCTTGTTTGCTTAAGATTGTGAATCCTTTTCCATATGTCTCTTCTAGGTTGATAAGAGTGTTGGTCACTTTGTTAACATACGATGGTTGAATGTTTGTTTGATTAGAAGAACTAGGTTCACCTTTTGTAGGGAACTTAGTTTCAACTTGTGTTTCAATTTCAAGATGTAAACAACCAAACATCTCAAGTGGTGGGATGGTGGGAGGTGTTGGTTGTTTCAATGAAGGATAAAAGGATGCATTAGTCTCAAGGTTGTTAAGGAAATCATTTATGAAGTTGTTCATGCTATCATCATCTTCTCCAATGATGTCAACATCTCAAGAAGGACATGCATTAGGAGTGATTGAGTATGAGTAGGTTCAACTTCATTAGGTTCATTTCCAAAAGCACATCTTAACACATCCACTAATGACTTCAAGGACATCCAAATCTTACCAAAGCACATATCCATGATGAAATGTAATTCAATAACCTATCTAATGAAAGGTGTAAATGTAATCTTGAAATTAAGCAATGCACAAAATGCACTGAATTGAGCTAGATGCAATGAAAAGAATAAAACATAAATTCTGCAAATTGAAATAGAAATCTAACAACAACAAACAAAAACACAAAAATAGAGTTTTTAATGTTGTAAAATGTAGTTTAAGATCTAAAATGAGACTAAATCGCCCAGAGGGGTGTATAAGTCCCAATTAGGGTTTTTCAGGGGTTCAAATGCTGATAAATAGTCAACACAGAATACCAAAAATTGAGAAAAACCACTTGTACTAGGACTAAATTTCCTAGAGGGGCGTACGAGTCCCAAATTAGGGTTTTTGCAAAAAAATCAATTTTTTTTGAATGAATGTTAGATTTTATGGTTTGAGTGATGTCTAGACAATGTGCTATTATAGATTTTGAATGAGTTTCAATTATTTAAGATGCAAAAATGCAACCTAGATATGCACTTTCACTAATGCAAGATTTAGAAGCCCTAGATACAAATTAACTAATGCAAGAGCTAATGGAAAGTTAATGTAAGCTATATCTAGGACTATGATGCACTCCAAATCAAAAAATAAGGTGTTCTAAAGGCTAGGTTCACCAAAATGAAACGTAGAAAATAGGGGGGGTTCCACCTTTTAGGAGATGGAATGCAAGGGGGTCCTATTTCATTCTATTTCATTCAAGGAGGCCTTAGAGATCTCAATCCAAGGATGGAATGAGTGAAATAAATCTGCAATAATGTATCCTAGGGTGTGATAAAAGACTAAAAGAGGGTTCACCACCAAGCAAGGGCTTGGAAAGACTAGGAATACAAAACCTAACTATATGACGTAGATTATTAAATTGAAATACAAAATAATAGACTGAGAAAGGACAAGGGTGCACCTAGAAATTGAAGAGGCTTGAATGAAGACTTGAAATCCTAGAAATGTTGAATTTAATGCTCACTGAGACTCATACGCCAGGAGGGGTGATTTAGTCTCAAATTAGGGTTTTTGACAGAAACTAAAATCTAGAACTCCTAAATCAGGATCTGTAGAAAATGTTTGAATTTAGGTATATTGGGACTCATATGCCATAAGTGGCGATTTAGTCCCAACATTAGTATTGATCCGAAACTATGGTATCCTTTAGTGATCTCTTGTAGCTTCCTTCCTATCAAATCCCTGAGTTGTAAACACTGAATTATGGCTTGTAGGTGACTTTCCATGATCTTGCAATGTAGATGATAACTTTGCAACTTTGACAACTTTCTCCAATCTTGCTCTTCAGTGGATACTCAACCTAGATTTGCAAATCAGACATCAAAGAGAGGGAAAAATGTTGGTTTGTTAGTGGATAGGGGTTTTCCTTGGTCAAAGCCTATTTTGGTAATCAAACCTTGAAATGAATATAAGTAGAAAGAAGGAATGATGAATGAAAATATATGCAATGTTGCAACTCACCAAACCCTTGAACAACAATATTGTATGTAATGGCTAGCTTGAGTGTAGATCTTCACTCTTGATTGCATGTTGTAGATCTTGACTTGAATGCTTGCATGAATCATAAGAACCTACTTCACAAATGTTAGCTCAAAAACAAACATGATGCATGATGACTTTGACATGATGCTTGAATCTTGAATTATGCTCCAAAATGCTTGATTCTCTTGAATGCTCTTGTAAGTGTTCTTGATCTCAAATTTTCTATATAATGCTTGAATACTTGAATTGCTAGGAGAAAATATGTAAAATAACCTTGTATTTATACTTGTTTATGCCAAATTTCACAAAATTACAACACTATAAGCCAACATTAGATCTAGGAGGATAAAATCCCGCCAAGAATTGCATTCAAAATTAGGTCTAAGCTAAGCAAGAATCATACACCAGTTGGGGCATATGAGTTGTAATAGGCTAAGCTCACAAATTTGAAGAAATGTTATGTTTTATGCTAGATTTAGGTTTAGGCCCTAAAAAATAGGTGGGACCCATACGCCCAAGGTGGTGTATGAGTCCCAGATCACTAAAGCTAGGCCATAAAAACCAAAATCATTAAATTATGATTTGTCATATGATATGTGTCAGGATTATCCTTGGAAAGATGCATTAATTAAGGCTTGTGGATGCAAAATAGGACCAATAAGGCATAAAGAAGCCCAATTTTAGCAAGGAGGGCCCAAAAAAGTGTTAAAATGTAGAGGGATACATTTTCCTACACTACATTTATAAAATATTTTGCATCTAAAAATAATACACCCTCATTCTCCACTTCTTTAAAAACAAATTGACACATTTTTTCTCTTCAAATGTGGTGGTTTACCTTAGCCATCAATTGATGGGAGACTACATAAATTTGGCCAAGGGGAACTCTAAGTGCATAAGGTACATTATCTTAAAGGTAGTTTAGAAGGATAATGTCTCACATAATCTACTTGCCTATAATCATCTTAAATTTATTCATCCATTTTTAGGCCTACATTTATGATAATCCATGAGTTATATTTAAAAGAGATTTGTAGATTTATTCATGTGTTTTTAGTCCTATCTAATGAGAGTCACAATATTTTGGAAAAGAAGAAAAAATATTCTAGTTGCTTCCAAGATATCTAAACAAACAAAGGACACAACTCCATGTAAAAAAATAATGTTTTGGTCTTTATGAAGCTTTCACAAAGTATATATTCATCATAATATAAAACCAATGTTAGTAAAGTACGCTCTAAATTTGATGTTATGATATTATGGTGATGGGTTTGGGCACATGTAGAGCCCAAAATATGTTTGTGAAAATAGAATGAGGTCCTTGTTGTCCTTATTATTATTGTGATGTATCTCTTTTGAATTGAATATGCATTATTCTCTTGTCTTTAAAACTCAAATCTATCACCCTATCAAGATCAAGGCACCAGTATGTAAAAAAGTGGACTTCCATCACACCAACACATACAAAAATAAAATATTTGATATTATAATTAATATTAGCCATCCCACCAATCTTGCAAGTCCATTACACCTTACAAAAGTATGTCTCTCTCTATCTCAACTCTCTTTCTCCCTACCTTTCTCTCTCCTTCCCTCCCTACTCTCTATCTCAACTCTCCCTACCTTTCCCTTACTCTCTCTATCTCTTCCTCCCTCTCCCCTCTTTCTATCTCTCTTCTCTCTCTCCCTCCCCTCTATTTCTATCTCTTCTCACCATCTCTCTACCTACATGTCTCTATCCTATTTATCACAACTATCCCTCTTTACCTCTCCCTCCCTCCTCTCTCTCTTCCACCAACCTCCTCTCTCTACTTCTTTCTATCTAACCTACCCCTATATACCTCTTTCTATCTACTTCTCTCTACCCACCTATCCCTCTATACATATTTCTTTCTCCCTCCTTCCCTCCTTCCCTCTCAATATCGCCACCTTCTTCCCTCTCTACTTTTCTCTATCACATCTCTCTATCACCTCCCTCTCTACTCTCTCTATCTCTACTCTCTTTCTCCCTACCTTTCCCTCTCTCTATCTCTCTCTCTCCTTCCCTCTCTACTCTCTCTATCTCAACTCTCTCTCTCCTTACCTTTTTGTCCCTATCTCTATCTATCTCTCTCTATCTCTCCCTCCCTCCTGGCTCTTTATATCTTTCCTCTCTCCCTCCCCTCTCTCTCTATCTCTCCTCTCCCTCTCTATACCTCTCTCTCTCTCTCTCTCTCTCTCTCTCTCCTTATATCTATCTCAACTATCCCTCTATACCTCTCCCTCCCTCTTCTCTCTCCTCCAACCTTCTCTCTCTAATTTTATTTATTTGACCTACCCCTATATACCTTTGTCTCTCTCCCTCCCTCCCTCCTCTCTCTCTTCTCCCAACCTTCTCTCTCTACTCTCTATCTCACCTACCCCTATATACCTATTTTTCTCTCCCTCCCTCCCTCCTCTGAATCTCTCTACCTTCCTCTTACTCTCTCTCTCTCCCCTTTTCTCTCTACTCTCTTTCTCTCTATCTCAACTCTCTTATCTCTCTACATATATCCATCCCTCCCTCTTCTCTCTCTATCTCACCTCCCTCTCCTTCCCTCCCTACCTCTCCTTCCCTCTCTAATTCTCTCTCTCCTCTCCCTCTCTCTACCTACCTCTCTCTATCACTTTGTCTCTCACCTTTCTCTCTCCATCACTATCTCTCCCTTTATCCCTACCTCTCCCTCCATCTCTCCTTTCCTCTTTCTATATCTCATCCTATCTCTACCTACTTCTCTCTCTCCTATTTATCTCAACTATCCCTCTTTACCTCTCCCTTCCTCCCCTCTCTCTCCCACCCTATCTCTCTCTCTTCCACCAACCTTTGCTCTCTACTTCTCTCCATCTAACCTATCCTTGTATACCTCTTTCTCTCTCTCCCTCCTCCCTCCTTCCCTCTCTTAATCTATCTACCTTCCAACTTAACTCTCTACTTCTCTCTCTATCCTATCTCTATTCCTTCTCTCTCTCTCTCTTTCTCCTCTATCTCACCTCTCCTACCTGTTCCTCCTCCTCGTTCCTCCTCTCTGTCTCGCCTCTCTCTATCCCTTCCTCTCTACTCTCTTTGTCTCTGTCTCGCCTCTTTTGTTCACCCTATCCTCCCTCCTCCTCTCTCTATCTCACCTCTCCCTCCCTCTCTCCTCTCTCTCCTCTCTCTCCCCTTCCTCTCTCTCTTTCTCTCTGTCTCATCTCTCTCCCTCCTGTCTCTCATGCCTCCTCTCTATCTCACCTCTCTCTGGGTCATTTGCTCCTGCCTGCCCTCTCTCTCTCCTCTCCTCTCCCTCTCTCTACTCTCTACTCTATATCTCAAACCTCTCTCTATCTATCTCTCCCTCTCTACAATCTTCTCAACTATCCCTCTTTACCTCTCCCACCCTCCCCTCTCTTCCTCCCTCTCTCTCTCTCTTTGTTTCTCTCTCTCTCTCACCTCTATCTCACCTCTCTCTCTCCCTCTCTACCACTCCCTCCCTCTCTTCTTCCCACTCTAGAGAGATATGATAAAGAGAAGTGGAGGGGAGAGAGAGAGAGATAAAGAGAGAATGGAAAGATAAAGATAAGTAGAGAGGGAAGGAAAGAGTGAGAGATAAAGAGGGGGGAGAGAGTGAGAGAGGGGGAGGGAAAGAGAGAGAGAGGAAAGAGGGAGGGAAAGGTATGGATAGATATGTAGAGAGTTGATATAGAGAGAGAGTAGAGAGGGAAGGAGAAAGAGAGCAGGGAGAAGTGAGAGAGATAGAGGTTATAGAGACATGTGATACAAATAAGTAGAGAGGTAAAGATGGAGGGAGGAGAGAGAGTGGGGAGGGAGAGAGACAATGGTGAGATAAAGAGAATTAGAGAGGAAATGATAGAGAAAGAGGGGAGAGAGATGGAGAGAGTGAGAGAGAAAGAGGGGAGGGAGAGAGAGAGAAGGGAGGGATGGAAAAGTAGGGAGAGAGAGGTGAGATAAAGAGAGTAGATAGGGAAGGAGAGAGAGATGGAGGAAGGGAGAATTGAGAGAGAGATGATAGAGAGAAGTAAAGAGGGGAGGAGGGAGGGAGGGAGAGAGAAAGAGGTATAGAGGGATAGACTAGATATAGAGAAGTAAAGAGGGAAGGTGGGTGGGAGGAATGAAGACAGAGACAAAGACATAGATAGAGATAGAGAGATAGGGGGGAGATAGAGAAAATTAGACATGGAAGAATGGATGGAGGAGGAGAGAGAGGTGAGATAGAGAGAAGTAGAGAGAGATAGAGAGATAGGGGGAGATAGAGAAAATTAGACATGGAAGAATGGATGGAGGAGGAGAGAGAGGTGAGATAGAGAGAAGTAGAGAGGGAAGGAGAGTTAGAGACAAAGAGGGGGAGGGAGGGAGGGAGGGAGAGAGAGGGGAGGAGAGAGTGAGAGAGAAATAGGGGGAGGGAGAGGGGGAGAGAGAGGGAGAAAGAGGTGAGATAGAGAGAGTAGTGAAGGGGAGAGAGAGAGGGAGAGAGGGAAGGAGGGAGAGGGAGAGATGTGATAGAGAGATAAGTAGAGAGGGAAGGAGGAAGGTTGAGGGAGAGGAAAGGAGGAGATAGAGGTGAGTGTGTGTGAGAGGGAGAGAGAGTGAGAGGAGGGAAAATGAGGAGAGAGAGGAAGGGGAAGATAGAAAGAAAGTAGAGAGGGAAGGGGGGAGAGATAGAGAGTAGAGAGGGAAGGTGAGAGTAAGAGAGAAAGATGGGGGAGGGAGAGAGATAGGTAGAAAGAGGGGGGAGGGAGAGAGAGAGAGGTAGAGAGAGTGGTAGGTAGTGGAGGGAGAGGTAGGTAGAGAGGGAAGGAGAGAGGGAGGGATAGGAGGGAGTAAGGGAAGGAGGGAGAGTGAGATGGAGAGAGATTGGTGAGATAGAGTAGAGAGGTTAGGAGAGAATGAGAAAGAGAGATAAAGAGAGAGAGAGGGAGGTTGGAGGGAGGGAGAGGTAGAAAGGGATAGGTGAGATAGAGAGAGGGAAGGAGGGAAAGTGGGATAGAGAGAGAATGATGATTTAGAGAGGAGGGAGTGAGAGAGGAGGGAAAGTGGGAGAGAGAGAATGGTGATTTAGAGAGGAGGGAGTGATAGGTAGGGATAGAGATAATGGTGAGATAGAGAGGAGAGAGTGAGAGAGATAGAGAGGGATGGAGAGACAAACAAAGAGAGGTAGGTAGAGGAAGGGAGAGAAGAGATAGAGAGTAGAGAGAGAAAGATGTAGGGAAGGAGACATAGGTGAGATAGAGAGGGATGGAGACAGTGATGGAGGGAAAGGTAGGTATAGAGAGGGGAGGGAGGGAGATAGTGGTGTGTGTGTGTGAGTGAGAGAGAGAATTTTGTGAGATAGATAAAAGGAGCAATTGAGATAGAAAGAGGGGGAGGGTGGGAGGGACAATATTGAGAGACTAAGAGGAGAGACAAAAAGAAGGGGAGGGAGGGTGAGGTTGAGAGAGGGAGGGAGAGGAGAGATAGAGAGAAGTAGAGAGGGAAGAATGGAGGGAGGGAGAGTTAGGGAGGGAGATAAAGGTTTGAGAGAGAGAGAGGATAGATTTAGAGAGAAAGAGAGGGATAGAGAGTGAGAGAGAGATGTAGGTAGAGGGAGGGAGAGGAGAGATAAAGAGTAGATAGGGAAAGAGGTAGGGAGGGAGACATAGATGAGATAAAGAGTGATGGAGGGAGAGGTAGGTAAAGAGAGAGAGAGGGGAGATAAAGATAAGTAGAGAGGGAAGGAGATGTAGAGAGAGAGATAAGAGATAGAGAGAAGTAGAGAGGGGAGGGAGGCAGATGTAGGGAGGAGATAAAGGGGTGTGTGTAAGAGAGAGGGGAGAGACTCAGAAGGGAGAGGGAGGGAGGGAGTGGAGAGATAGAGTAGAGAGAAGGAGATAGTGAGAGAGAAAGATGATACAACTTGCTAACTACTTAAATTTGACCTCCTGATTACTGAAATTTGACATGTTGATTACTAAAATTTGACTAAGTTTAAATTTTTTAAGATCTTCCAAAAACTAGAATTCACATTATAACTCCTACAGATTTGAAACCACTCTCAAACATCTTGAAACTATATACATGAAATATAACTTAAAGTATAAGAAAGTAAATGTCCATATGTAAATTCACGAAAATTCATGCTTCACATTTGGCGAGCGCCAAATTTGGCGCTCACCAAATGAAGAGTGCTAAAATTATTTGAATTTTTTGCATACCGAGCCTTAGGATCGGTCATCCAAACCATTTGGTGAGTGCCAAATTTGGTGCTCACCAAATGGCCATTTCAGGTAAAAACATAAACGTGGCACCCTTTTTGTGTCACAGATTGGTGCACACACCCAGTCATAAAAAATTATCAAAATGCTATCAAAAGAGGTTATGATAATACAATGAGCGTTGAGTGCTTTATAGGAGTAAACCTAAATGATAAAGGGATTAGATCATGAAAAGTGTCAGCATCACATGAAATGAGACAAAATGATATAATAATAGCTCTCTAGTTAACATAAAAAAACAATCCTAAGTTTAGCTTAAGTGCATGAGAATAAATTAGTCTAATATTTAATTATTAGCTAATGCATGATTAATCTAACATAAAATTTGAAACATATTTATGTAATAGGTGTAATAATTCTCAAAACTTAGATCAATTGATACAAGATTAAAGAATAGTAAGTATATATTTTTTCTATTAGTTTCATCTCCATTTATATGTACTAATAGGCATTGACTTTGGAGAGGTCTATATATATTATTCATCATCCTTAATTTTTTTTACACCTATCTCATTATATAAATTAGGTGAAATCAATCATCTTTCTCCATTTTTTGGATACTAATTAAGTGTACTTGCATGCCATTTCTTTTGTTTCACATAATTTTAATATATGAATATATATGCACTTATTATAAGAATCTATAGATTATTATCAATCTCTCTATAAATTTTTAGGGTTGTGGAGTGTTGGGTATAAGGTTAGGTCCAAACTACCCCTCGAATGTATGGTATATAACATTTTCCCATGCTTAAAGAATTTCAAAATTTATAGGAAACTTCTTGGTATTTGTTACCCAATTTTCACCTACGGGCTCAATCAGGGGAAATTATGTTTTAATTTCGGCACGTGGATTAAATGTGGCTCCCATAAGGGTTGAGCTCAGCATGCAGGTGTTCAGTTTTCATTAGGAAGGTCTTCATACGAATGTTATCTTTCAAGGAAGTCAGTTGGAAAGCCTGCCTCGGTCAGATTCGGCATAAAACTCTTGAAGAAGAAAGTCGCTGAGACCCTCCTATTGTCTTGCCGATTGGCAGTTTGGTTCTGTTCATTTGAAATCCTCATGGTCGCCAAGACATCTCAGTCGCTGTGAAATTTTATATCTCTCTCCGCTTGGGATGTCTCGCCGAAAGGTGGGGGCTTCGCTATAAGGTCTCACTGACGGGGTGAGGTCTTGCAGAAATGGAACGGTGGTCCCAGAATGCGCTTTCGCCGAAACAAGGTGGCTTCGAAAGGTCTTGCCGACTCGATAATATCTTGGCGAAATGTTATGCCTTCGGCATAAGGTCTGGCCAAAGAGGTGAGGTCTCAGCGAAAAGAGGTGCCATCGACAAGATGTCTCGCTGATGGTTGTTAGTCACGCCGAGGGATTCTCCCTTCGGCGTAGTGTTTTGAGCTCGGAGAAAGGTCTTGCCGACCAAGTAGGGTCTTTCCGACCAAGTAGGGTCTTGCCGAAATGAAATGAGCTCAGGGAGAATAGAGGAGCTCGACATGATGTCCTGTAGAGTGCGATTGTCTCGGCAATGAAAGGGAATATCGTGATAATTTTGACTACCCGCCGTGATGTCTGGCCGACCTGATGAAGTCTTGCTGAAATGTTTGAGCTCGAGGAAAATGGAAGGAGGTTCAGTGTGATGTCTCTCTGACTGCATGAAGTCTCACTGAAGGGGATTCCCTTCGGCATAAGGTCTTGCCAAAAGATGGAAGTCTCAGCGAAGGGGGGGTTGGCTTCGGGGAGATGTCTCGCCGACCCGATAATGTCACACCGACGTTTGTTCACGAGGGGATATCGATATGACTCCTGCCGCTCGCTGTGATGTCTGGCTGACTCATTGGAGTCTCACTGAAGGATTCTCCCTTTAGTGTAATGTTTTGAGCTTGATGAAAGATCTAACCGAATGGTCAAAGTATCGCCGAAGCGGAATGAGTTCGATGAGAGGCCTTCTCGACTGGAGGAGAGTCTTGCCAAAACAAAAGGTTTGATCTCGGGGAGAAAGATGAAGGGCTCGCTGTAACATCTTGCCAACCTAATGAAGTCTTGTCGATGGTCTAGTTGAGGTGCTATCTACTGTCAGGTGCTTTCGGTAAGACCTCTTTCCGAAAGTGATATATCTTGCCGATAGTCTGGGCGATGACAAAGGCGATATCGGTATAACTCTTGCAGCTCACTATGAGGTCTGGCCGATAGTGGTAAGTTATGCCGATAACTGCTGTGGAGCATTGTGGCATCGGGGAGACACGGCTAGTGTCTCACTAACATGCGATTCAGTCTGAATGACCTTTGACCATCTGGCGATCCCATGTGGCATTTGTTCAACCAATCAGAGAGAACTAAAGGCGAACCATTGGCCATTTGACTGATTGACTACCCCTGTGAAGAAGATCAGCAGAATGTAAGCGACATGGATCTGCTCTATGATAAAAAATGATGGATTGATTCGACATACAAGGGTGTCGTTTGTGGGGATCTAGGAGGAAATATGATGCTGCTTCTTGAGGATGGTCAACTTGCAGAAATATCTTGAGCAGGAAAAAGGCAGAAAGGAAAAAACCTCAAGTCATGAAGACAACTGTGGTGTTTGCTGGCGAGGGGTAGATTGACATTTATGATTATCAGAACAACCACGTTCAAAGTAGTTCTGGCGAGTTTCGAGGGCAGACACGAGGGCTGCAAGTTAATGCGATTGTTGCAAAAGATCTTGTGGCCATTCCTGGAGGGATCCTTCACCAACATGGGCACGGGGAATGCATATTGAATGTAGCATTAACTTCATTCCAAAAGATCTGAGGGCCGACATGTTCAGGAACCGACTCATTTTGTAAACCTTAGGGTAGAGGCCAAAAATTTTTAGTTTTGGTTGTATATATGGCATATTTTGCCTCTTTGTAAGGGAGTTCTTCTTATGCTTTTCAGAAGTTTGTGACTTTTGCAGTCCTCTCTCAGATTAGCAAACTTTTGTAACTCATTTTGGAGCATGATATATAGAATTTACCTTGGTTACCATTGATGGTTCAATTTTCCTTCTTGTTCTTGCAGCATCGTGTATTGTCAGGTGATTGATCAAGTTATTTGTGAGATCTTTTTTATTTCCATGTAGCTTTGTCTCATGTATTATGCCTTTTCTGCAAAAGTATGGTTATGTAGGTTGTAAATTGTGTTTTAAAGTTGTATATGACCCTTTTGATTTGTGAAAATTACCTTTCCTTCTTAAAAGCATATGCAATCCAACCTTTTTACGAAATACTTATGCATAATCTACAGAAACTTGTTGTGCAGTCCCATATCCATCATCAGTATTCAAATGTAACCTGAGTGTCTCATTGCTCTTGTCATTTTGGTGTATCACCATAGGATTTAGTTTTTCATTTTCATGCACTCCTTCTCCCTTTTCCTTACAAAGATCAGTAGTTAAGTGATATTACCAGTTAGGAGCCAACCTTATCCGGAGGTTCATTTCAACTCTAGGTGACCCACAGCCTTGAAATGATCCCATTTTTCTCTAGAAAGCTCAGTTTTTCATAACTTTGCATAGGGTGCATTTCTAGGAGATAACAGTATCATCCTTGAACTTTTTCAGTATGACCACTTCTCTATCTAGTTGCATATAGATCAATTTTTTCAGTTTTCATCTCTTTTGAAGTTATTTTCAAGTACAAGTTCACACTTCCACTTTAATTTTATTTATCTATTATACACTGGAAAATTCAGCCCCAAATATCATTAATTAGGTAATTAGTGTTCAATTGGTTTTATTTGCATTATTTACATACACAAAAATTACCTAACAACAAACCAAAATACACATACCACTTTCTAAACAATCTTTTTCCATAATCAAAATCTTATTCATGGAAATTTGAACCCCTTGTTTTTAAAACAATATGAACATGTGATAAATTTTTTTATATATAATGTCAACCAACAAAAATGAATCCTATTCATGAACAAAG
The DNA here is from genome assembly GCA_007258455.2 of Sequoia sempervirens. Lineage (NCBI taxonomy): Eukaryota > Viridiplantae > Streptophyta > Pinopsida > Cupressales > Cupressaceae > Sequoia > Sequoia sempervirens. The sequence goes on along the minus strand of VDFB02109042.1, from coordinate 66,953,878 downwards.
CCAATATTTGGAACATGTAAGAAAATAATATTATTTAGATTGTGCCATGAAAAATTACCAATGTTATTGGACGTCCAATATAATACCTTTATTATGATGTTATATCACATCCATTTCAACTCACATTTGTGGTCTCTTATTCTTCTCTCTCTAATAACAACAAAATCCCACAATACATGTGTAATCCTGCAATGATACTTACATTGATCCTACCTTTAATGAAGTTATACACGTGTCTTATGTTCCTACATTTTCCTCTTCCTATATTCCACTTCTTATAATTGTAAATTTTATTCTTCTAAATACAAAAATAATCCTTAGAAGAATAATTTTAGGAATAAGTATAGTAAGGATGAGATACTAGATAATATGAATAGTCTTGTGTAATACTTATCTTTTCCCCTTGGTTTTTTTCTATTCCATTTAAACTTAGAAGCCTAATTGATCATTTAGAAAGTTATCAAATTCACATTTAACCATTATGAAAAAAATTATATTAGATTTAATCTTCTTATATTACCTCTTACTCATCAACTTGATACTTCTATTCATCTTGTTTAGGGATGGGTAAAATCACAAAGTTGTGTCACACTTTCAGCCAACTTATCAGCACAACTGAAGTCAAGTATTTCTAACTAAAAATCAATTTTGGTCAAACATATGATCTAATAAGATTCATTCTTGCTAAGTTAGATACTTCCACAAATTTTTCAACTGAAATTGTTGGCTAAAAATATATGGAGCACCACTTTGAGTCCAATTTACCAAAAAGATAAAATTATTTGAAAATCTTGAAGTTTCAATAACTTCTGCTAATGTAAATAACATTTTTTTTAAAATATAAAAATTACCTTTTTGTAGATTCATAAGTGTAGTTTACAAAATAATATTTATTTTAATAGTTTAATTATTATTTATATTTTATATTTTATTTTTACTAAAAGTAGGTTATCAGCACAAAATATTAGATTGATTACCATGCCAAGGAAAAATACTAAAACTTATTTAAAAAATTGAAAAAAATATGATGCACTAGATAAAGAATCTATTTCAAGATGATATAATTTTTTTTTTAATTTTAGATCAATATTTAATATGAAATTTGACATCAAATGGAAACAACTATTTTTTGATTCACTCACATTTTAATTTGTATTTAAAAATATTTATCAAAATTAGAAAAAAATATATCCATGCAACTAGAGTTTCAAGTTATAAATACACATAAAAAATTTGAAAGAAAAAAAAAAATTACTATAAAAAGTTTGACATCTCATGCAACTTCATTTTTCAACATTTTATCAGCAACTAAATTATAGTTTTAATCTATTAAAAACTAGTTTAAAATAAATTTTTTATTTAAAAAAAAAAATACAAATATAAAATATACTAAAAAATACATATTTTTACTAGTTTACATCATTTAAAAATTCAAAACATATATGCCACTTTTTAGTGATTCAATTTTAAAACTTGGATTAGTGTTGGTCGTTTCCTTTATAAAGTGTGACAAAACTTTATGCTTCTACCCAGATATTATATTAAGATGTTTGTGAATATCGTTGGGTTCCTATACATGAGACTAATTGATGTATATTTTTAAAACATAAAGTATAGGGAATAATTGATTCTAATGTTATTCATGTTAAATGATTAAGGAAATACTTTGGTGTATAACCAAACTAAAATTTATAGATATGAATAATTATCTTCAAAATTTCTCAAAACACTAATTATCTTCCTTTTTCTTTTATACTTACTTTACTTTACACTCTTATGGATTATTTGTACTATTTTTATTACGGTGGCATGTTTTCATTATGAATTACATTTATTTTTTGTTGTGGTTTGATGCTTTATCATACAATGACTTGACTAATATCTAGGTATTACTCATGATTGGTATAGAATTCAATGTTATGCCAAGGAAATAACTAAAGATTCAAAACATCAAAGGATTATAAAAATGATAATGTGAAGGGTAAGTGCAAGAAGTTGGGTCCATGAGGAAGGGAGGTTTTAGCTAAAAAAAATGTTGAAAGAAATGGCTAGTTGTTTTGAAAACAATGGGCACCTGTTTAAGAACAAAAACTCGAGCCTAAAAAGTTAGGTACCCGTTTTAAAATGGGTACCATTCTAATTTTTTTGAAAAATAGAAATTTTATAAAATGGGTACTTGTTTTAAAAATTTCCAAATATATATATATATATTAAAATAGGTACTCGTTAAAAAAAATATATATTTTTGGAAATTTTTGAAATGGGTACCTATTTTATGACGAGTACACATTTTTTTAAAGTTTGAATCCCCAAACCACTTTTTGATTGGGTTTTAGGCTCGAGAAAGGTTTGGCAACCCAACCCATAGCTTTTGACATGCAACTAAAAAACTAAGGTAGATTGAAGAGAAATGCCCAACTTTGGCAATATAGCCGATGGAATTTTTTTAGAGTTAATCTATGAAATTAAAACCCATTATAGATCACGATGTCTAGTTTCTACATATATATTTTTTGTTAAAATTGGATTATTTTTCTATTTTTAAATTAGTTTCTAAGAAATTTGGTCCATAAACTTGCAATATCAAGCTTTTTTATTTTTTAATAACTTATTTTTAAAACTTTTTTGCAAAAAAATTATATGGCATCAATATTTAAACAATTCTCTACAAAATGAAAAAAATTATTCAAAAAATGTTTAGTTTAGGTCCAATTGTGTTGTTTGTACATGATTTTTTTTTAAATAGCAATTAGGGCCAATAAAAATAAAAAAATAAAAATTACAAAAAAATATCCTCATCAATCTTTAGGTTGTTACATATCTTTCCCCAAAAATAATTAGAAAAATATTTTTATTTAGGTCAAAAATTGGTGTTTGTACATGTGCATGGTATGGTAAAAAAAGTGACTTTTAAAAATTGGTTTTTATACATGCCTATTAAAATTTAATTTGTATCATATGGGTATTAGAATAAATTACATATTTGGAAACTAGATTCAAAATAATAAATTTTATATTACTAAATTTTCTTAAGATTAATTGTGTAAGTGCTTCAAATTTTTAGTCCAAGTGTGACAAATTCTGAAAAACAACAAAAACACTTCCACTTTTTGAGCTTTTTGTGAGCTGAACTTCTTGTATTAGTCCTGAATAAAAGGGAATAAATGAGGAAACCTAATGAAAGTAAGGAATTGAACATCATAGAAGAAGATATATCATTTTTACTATTTGAATTAGATCATGAAGCCTCCAGCCAAGACATGAAAAAGAATAATTTGGAGAAAAAAAGAAAAAAATACAAAATATTTGTGAAATGAGGAAATTGAATCCAAGGAGTTGAAGGTACATCCTATTTTCTATCTCTAGATGATATTGAAAAAATCCCTCAATCACCAATTGAATTAATAAAAAATAAAACAATCAATGATGATGCTATACCAATTGATCAACCTATACAAAACATAATAAATATGCTAAATACTAAAGATGAACAAAATTCGTCTAATGAAATAAATTTATGTAATGAAGTAAGTTTAAAATTGAGAAAAAATATGGTCGAGGGTACTGTTAGTCGGGAGAAAAATGATATTTCAAAGTAGAAACATGACTTACAGAAGGTGGAGAGCACTTGTCCAAAGCAACATAGTCAAAATGGTGGTAAGCCTCAAACGGTTTCAAATAAGCTGCCAGATAATTCTCATAAGCAAGGCGCTAGGAAAATATGTTTGCAAAAGAAAAAGAATCGGAGGTATGCCAAGTGTAAAAAATGAAGGGTCTACAGAGAAAGCATAAGGAGTCTCAAAAGACGGATCTTAAGCTACAGCACGAGGAGGAGACCCCTTCTTTAGAAGATTTTGGAAAGGTTCAAAAAGGGTTTGTTAAAATCTCCTCAGAAGATTATCTTAATCCTCAAATTCAAGATCTTGGACAAAAATCCCTAATTTGTAAGTTTTGGAATCTTTCACTCGACTTAAATTCATTAAAAGATTTTCTCTTTGAGGAATGGGAGGGGGCTAAGTAGGTTTTTTATTTAGATGAGAAAAGAGGGGTTTTCGTAGTTATTTTTGAAGAAAAAATGTCATAGGAATGCAGTCTATAAAGTCAAATCTTGGATTTATAAGGGCTCTAGTTTATTTATTTAGCCATGGTGTCCAAATTTCAACCCTCAACAATTTCTTGTTAAATTTGTGCCTTTTTAGATTCAATTGCATGGTTTGCCACTTGAATATAGAGAGCTCAAACTGATAGAAATAATGGAAAATTATGTTGGGATTTTCTTGAAACATGATTATGATTTTTATATAAATTCCTCCAAACCGGTCCAAGTGTGTGTTCTGATTGATACAACTAAAGACTTCCCTTCACAACTTCACATGTCCACAAGATATGGTGCTTGGGTTCAAGATATTTGGATGGAAAATCCACACAATGTTTGTTCTCATTGTCATTGTGTTGGTCACAATGCTCTTGATTTCCAAGCTAAATAGTCTTCTCATGTTTCAAGTTCAACTTATCAAAAGGAATTTTTTCATGATTTTGCTAAATATACTTCTCTTGTTGAAGGCTCTAATAAAGGCCTTGAAAAGACTGTTTCTTTGGATGATAATAGGGACAAAGGTTCTCAAAACAATGATCTCAAAAATGGGGTTCATAATAATGCTATCTCATTACACAAATATTTTGTATTTTTTTCTTTTTTTCTCCAAATTATTCTTTTTCATGTCTTGGCTGGAGGCTTCATGATCTAATTCAACTAGAAAAAATGATATATCTTCTTCTATGGTGTTCAATTCCTTAATTTCATTAGGTTTCCTCATTTATTCCCTTTATATTTATGTAATGATAACAACAAAAACACTTCCACTTTTTGAGCTTTTTGTGAATTGAACTTCTTGCATTAGCCCTGAATAAAAGGGAATACATGAGGAAACCTAATGAAAGTAAGTAACTAAACACCATAGAAGAAGATATATCATTTTTACTATTTGAATTAGATCATGAAGCCTCCATCCAAGACATGAAAATGAATAATTTGGAGAAAAAAAGAAAAAATACAAAATATTTGTGCAACGAGGAAATTGAATCCCAGGAGTTGAAGGTACATCCTATTTTCTATCTCAAGATGATATTGAAAAAATTCCTCAATCACTAATTGAATTAATAAAAAATAAAACAATCAATGATGATGCTATACCAATTGATCAACCTATACAAAACACAATAAATATGCCAAATACTAAAGATGAATAAAATTCGTCTAATGAAATAAATTTATGTAATGAAGCAAGTTTAAAATTGAGAAAAAATATGGTCGAGGGTATTGTTAGTCGGGAGAAAAATGACATTTTAAAGTAGAAACATGACTTGTAGAAGGTGGAGAGCATTGGTCCAAAGTAGCATAGTCAAAATGGTGGTAAGCCTCAAATGGTTCCAAATAAGTTGTCAGATAATTCTCAAAAGTAGGGCATTGGGAAAATAAGTTTGCAAAAGAAAAACAATTAGAGGTATGCCAAGCGTAAAAAATGAAGGGATCTTTAGAGAAAGCGTAAGGAGTCTCAAAAGATGGATCTTAAGTTGTAGCATGAGGAGGAGACCCCTTCTTTAGAAGATTTTGGAAAGGTTCAAAAAGGGTTTGTTAAAATATCCTTCTCAGAAGATTATCTCAATCCTCAAATTCATGATCTTCGATAGAAAGCCATTTTTTGTAAGTTTTGGAATCTTTCACTTGACTTAAATTCATTAAAATGTTTTCTCTTTGAGGAATGAGAGGGGGCTAAGCAGATTTTTTATTTAGATGAGAAAAGAGGAGTTTTTGTAGTTGCTTTTGAAGAAAATTGTCGTAGGGATGCAATCTATAAAGTCAAATCTTGGATTTATAAGGGATTTGGTTTATTTATTCAGCCATGGTGTTCAAATTTCAAACCTCAACAATTTCTTGTTAAATTTGTGCCTTTTCGGATTCAATTGCATGGTTTTCCACTTGAATATAGAGAGCTCAAACTGATAGAAATAATGGAAAATTATGGGGATTTTCTTGAAACATGATTTTGATTTTATAGAAATCCATCCAAACCGGTCCAAGTGCATGTTCTGGTTGATACAACTAAGGATTTCCCTTCACAACTTCACATATCCATAAGATACGGTGTTTCAGTTCAAGATATTTGGATGGAAAATCCACACAATGTTTGTTCTCATTGTCATTGTGTTGGGCGCAATGCTCCTGATTTCCAAGCTAAACAATCTTCTCATGTTTCAAGTTGAACTTATTAGTAGGAAGTTTTTCATGATTCTACTAAATATACTTCTATTGTTGAAGGATCTAATAAAGGCCTTGAAAAGACTATTTCTTTGGATGATAACAAGGATAGAGGTTCTCAAAATAATGATCTCAAAAATGGGGTTCATAATAATGCTATCTCATTGACTTTGTCTTCATTGCATCTTGTTGTCAATGGTTATGTCCTCAATAGTTCTAAAGGGTCTTTGGTGGTAGCTCAAGGAGTTTCTAACTAGCTAGTGGATTTCAAGTTCACCTCCTGTAGTTTCAGTCTCTATTTCTCATGAATGGTTAAAGGACAATATGCATTGGTTAAAAAGTGTATTTTTTTCCCGCTCAATTCACCTATATACTCCATCCTTTAAGTCCACATCTGAAAGTTAGCTAGATGGAGTTAATTATTTGATGTTTGGTTCAAGAGAATCTAGGTTTATTGCTACAAATGATATAAGCAGTGATGTAGCTAGTAGTGGGAAAGATCTCTTTTTGGAAGAGTTGGATATCGTTAAGTTTGCAAATATGTTGGAGCAAGGTTGGTTGGAAGAGCTAGTTAAATCAATTGTTGTCTCTGAAGGAGGTAAATTGATAGATGAAATTGCTCAAGAAATAGAACAAAAAGTGTCTCAGTCTTTGGATTTAGATTTATCTACTTCCCCTATTGTTTCCAATGAGAGGAATGTTGCTAGTAAGGGTGAGATTGCTCTTGGGGAAGATGTGTTAACTTCTCCCTCCGTGTCTAATTAGTTGAAGGATGAAAACAACACAAAGAATGTTTTTGGGGGAGAGCATGATTTTGATTTTTCCCAGTCTCTCTCCATTTCACAAATGCCATTAAGTCAGCCTATGGTAAAGAAATCACCTAGAAAGAGGGGGAGGAAGTCTCGCATTACCAAGCTCAAAGAGGAAATTGAGGCAAGTTTGCAAGCTACATTGGATGGGAGTTTTATTGCTTCAATCAACAAAAGAATGAGGAGAGCATGTTGCTCTCCTCGAGTGCAATGAGGATCATTTCTTGGAATGTCAATGGTATTAATGCCCCTAACAAAAGGGCTCAAATCAAGCGTCAGTTGGATACTTGTGGAGATGATATTGTCATTATCCAAGAATCTAAGTTGGCTGAAGCATTGTTTGAAAGCACTATTTAGAAATGGTCTAAGTGGAAAGTAGTTTCTTCACCTACCAATGGTGCTTCTGGAGGTCTTATTACTTTGTGGAACCCAAAAATAGTGTCAGTAAAGCTACTGAAGAATGAAAGGAATTGACAATTGCTATTAATTCAATGCTGTGAGTTGAAATTTATATTGTTTAATGCTTATGGTCCCACAACAACAACGGATAAGAAAGCCCTTTGGAATACCCTCACAAATGAGATGGATGATATTACTGCTAATAAGTTAATATTAGCATGAGATTTTAATGCCATAACTTCTCACCAAGAGAAAAATGGTGGTATTCTCCCACCCCCCAAAATAATGGAATATTTTGCTACATTCATTCAAGATAATGCTCTCATAGATATACATCCTAAGAAAGGTAAGTTTACATGGGCCAATCGTAGAAGGAACTTCCTACAAATAGCAGAGAGGTTGGATAGGTTTTTATCCTCCTCAAATTGGTCGGTTGAAGGCTATAATTTAATATCTGACATTCTTCCTCTTGTTGGTTCTGATCACTATGCAATCTCTTTAGATTTATCATCTTCAAATTCATGTAAGGGCAACAAATCTTCTTTCAAATTTGAAAAAATGTGGTTTTTTCATCCTATTTTTTTTCACATTTTGCATCAATGGTGGGTCTATGCTTCGTTTGTTAAGGGGTCAAGGATGTTTTACTTCTATAGGAAGATGCTATATGTGAAATAATAAGTCAAACACTGGAATATCTATGTCTTTAAAAATGTGTTTCAACAAAAAGAAAAAGTTTCTAAGTAGCTTGCAGAAATAAATGAACATATTATTATGCATGGTCTTGATGCTCAAAATTTTGATTAGCAACATGATCTTTAGGAAGAATGGGTGGAATTGCTTGCAAGGGAAGAAGAATATTGGAGAAAAAAGTCTCAGGAATTGTGGCTAAGGGATGGGGACCAAAATACAAAGTTTCTTCATATGTCTGCTCAAGTGAAGAAGGCCACAAATTCTATTTTTCAATCCAGGATAGTTCCTTAGGGGCAGTTCTAACAAAGGAGAGTGATATTCAGAAAGAAGGGGTGAAATTCTTCTCAAACTTCTTATCAAATTCTTATGTACAAGATCATTCAGTGGACTCTCATTGTCAAGATCTTTTATTTGCAGTTCCAAGGCTCATTTCAGAGAAGGATAATGAATTGTTACTAAAGCCTTTTAGTCTCTTTGAACTTAAACAAGTGGTTTTCTCTTTATCTCCTGATAAGGCACTAGGGCCAGATGGTTTTATTTCATTTTTTCCAAAAAAGTTGGGATTTTATTGGTTTAGATTTGTTAATAGAAATTGAAGAGTCAAGAAGAACTGGTACCATGCTTAAACAATTTAATACAAAAAATATTGTTGTCATTCCAAAGATTAAAGATCTAAAAACACTTGCATATTTTAGACCAATTTCATTGTGTAATTCGGTGTATAAGATTATCACAAAGGCAATTTACCTTCAACTTCAACCTTTTGTTTCTAAGATCATATCTCTTGAACAAGGTGGTTTTGTTCTAGGGAGAGAGATAGTTGAGGGAGCAATCATTACACATTAGATCTTGCATTCCATCAAAGATCATAATCTTCCTTCCTTTATTGTTAAGCTTGACATGATGAAAGCTTATGATAAAGTGAATTGGAAATTTTTGATGCAAGTTTTACAAAAGTTTGGTTTTAGTCATATGTGGTGTAAATGGATCTATTCTTGCATTTTAGGTGAATTTTTTTTAGTTATTATTAATGGGGCACTAGTTTTTTTTAATTCAACGCAAGGGGTGAGACAAGGGGATCCCCTATCTCATTTTTTCTTTATTATAATGGTAGAGGCATTGAGTAGGTTGATAAAGCAAGTTCACTCTCAAGGGTTATGGCAGGGAATATTATTTCCCCAAAAAAGTATTTTAGCTACTCATAATTTGTTTGCAAATGATACAACTTCATTTGGGAAATCTTCAGTTCAGGAGGCTACATAGATGAAGTGTATTCTAGATCAGTACACTGTTGTTGCAGGACAAAAGATAAATGCAAGCAAATCTAAAAAATATATTTTCAATGTACAAGTGCTCCTCTGAGAAGAATAATTTTAAAGATTTATGGGTTCCAAGTGGTAGAGATTTCTTGTACATACTTAGGTATACCTATTTTCATGGATACAAACAAACCTATTTATTGGGATAAGATTATAGAAAGGATAAAAGCTAGAGTGTTATCATGGAAAGAAAGATGGATTTCATTTTTAGGGAGAATCCTTTTAATAAATAAGTCATTTCTCCCATTCCAAACTTTTTCCTTGTTGTTTTGAAAGCACCAAAAATGGTTTATTTTCATATTGAAAAGTTGATTAGAGGTTTCTTGTGGAGGGGAAACATTGATGATCACGGGAAGTTGCCTCTAATTTCCTTGGAGAAAATGTGTATAGAAAAGCTTAAAGGTGGTGCGGGCTTGCATGATATAATTTCAAGAAATTTGGCGTTTGGTGCCAAATTGATTTGGAATATGTATGTAAAGCCAAATTTGAAATGGTGCAACATTTTGCAAGCAAAATATCTTGATAATTCCTCACCTTCCAGAATTTTAACAATTATAAATCCTCCTAATGGTTCGGCAATATAGAAATTTATATTAGCTTGCAAACATATTATTGTTTCCTACATTTCATGAGAAGTGAATAATGGGCAGGAAGTTCTCTTTTGGAGAGACTTGTGGAATGGTCAACCTCCATTGTGCTCTTAGTAGGATCTGGCAGTAGTTGAAGGGTTTCTTTCAACTAGTTTGGGGACTAAATTATTTGATTATGTTCACTCTCTGAATGTAACTACTAGAGTTGTAACATGGAAATATGTTTCACTTATGCCAATTCCACCAAATAAGATTGAATTTTTGCAAAAATTCTAAAGAATAGAGTGGTATTTCTTTCAAATAAGAAGGATAGAATCATTTGGGCTCCATCAAGGAATGGTCAATATTTAGTTAAATAGGGTTATGTAGCTTTATCCAGTAAGGGGTAGCATTTTTACAAGTAGCAAGCTTATTCATTTTGTTGGAATCCAATGGTGCTTTCAAAAACAAGGAGCTTTGCATGGTTGGCTCTAAGGCATAAAATACTTACAAGTGATAAGCTGACCAAATTAGGAATTGCAGATCCATTTCAATGTATTCTTTGTGGTGAATCTTGTGAAACAATTGATCATTTGTTTGTTCAATGTGCATATTCCTAGGGTTGTTGGAACTTTATTAAGAAAAAACTAAATTGTTATCATGTTATACCAAATTCACTTTGGGATTTCTTCTCTAGCTGACTTGTTCTTTATAAATCTTCCTTGTTTGCTTATATTTGGAGGATCAATCTAGCAACATTGATTTGGAACATTTGGTGGAAGCGTAATAGATGGATTTTCAGGGACTGAAAATAATCAATCGATTAGATTTTTGTAACAATTGAGAAAACAATCTCAGAGTGTGTAAATTCTTATGTTCATAATCATAAGTCAGTTGCTTCTATTTTTGCAAGTTGGGATAATTAGATTTTGAAGGATTGGTAATATATTGTGCTTCTGTTTAAAGGTAATATGTTGCAACCATTAAAATAAAAAGTTGATAGGAAAAGTGTAAAATAGTTACCTCCTTAGTTTATTTATAGTAAGCTCAATTTTGATGGTGCTTCACGAGGAAACCCATGGGTGTTAGGGGTAGGTTTGTGTATTCACGATCCTAAAGGTTTATTATTAGAAACTAAATCAATTCATCTTGCTAGGGGCTCAAATAATTTGGATGAAGCGTAGGCTTTATAGCATGGTTTGTATCTAGCTCTTAATATTGACACTAAAAAAATTCAAATTGAAGGAGACTCTTTGCTGATTATCAATGCATGTAAGCAACAATTTATTCCTAATTGGCAACTCAATTATGTTCTTCAAAAGTGTTGGGGCTTATTCTCATGTTTTGAATTGATTATTATCTTTCATACTTACCAGGAAGGAAATCGATTGGTTGATACCTTAGCTAATTTTGGGTGTGAGGGGAAGGAAATTGAATTTTTTAAGGATAGTAATATTCATTCCTTTCCAGCAATAGCAACCATTGTTAAGAAGGAATATTCTCCTTGATTCTAATAATTTGTTGACAACAGGTTGGCATATTGGATGACATCACATGCATTATGGATGGGACAACAATATCACTTTGAAGCTTAATGCTATTAATCTGTTCATTATTCTGATCTGCACTGGGATTACCTTGTGCGATTACCAATATCTCACATACAGTTTGGTGAGATGGAGAATTTTTTATAACATTTCATGGCTTTTGTACGTACACTAACACCTTTATGTAGGATACGGGTTGTGGTTCATTTTGATTGTCATCTGCTATCATACTTGAGTATGTGATGTCTTTGAATTGCAAAGAGAAATGTGTTGAAGTGACATCCAACCTTGCTGGCATTCTTTGTTGAAAGATGTTCAACACTATGATCTTTGGAGGGGATAGGGATATGTTGGAGGGCTCTTCCCT
>VDFB02109042.1:66819746-66939659 GCA_007258455.2 Sequoia sempervirens | reverse complement strand
GAGAGGGAGAGATGGAAGGAGAGAATAAGATGGATAGAGAAATAAAGCTAAAAAGATGGAGAGGAAAAGATGGAGGGAAATATGGATAGATAGAAAGATAAATATAGAGATAGGAAGTGATATATAGAGAGAGGTAGAGATATAGGGGTAGAGATATGGATAGATAAAGAGATAGAGATAAAGAGAGGGAGATAGAAGGATAAATATGGAGATATAGAGATAGGGGAGAGAGATAGATAGGAAAATAGAGATATAGATATAGAGGTCTAGGAAGAGGGAGAGGGGGAGAGAGAGGGAGAGAGGGATGAATAGATAGAGGGAGATATATCTAGAGGTAGAGAGGGTGAGGGGAAGATATGTTAGGAATTGCATGCAGAAGATATCAATTAAATGCAGATAAAGATTAAATAGAGGAATGAAAAAATACACAAAAATATTAACATCGAGAGATAATTTTTAACGTGGTTCACCCAAACTCGGGCTACATCCACCAATAGAGAGTCCAATATTATTATCCAAGAAATCGAACCAATTACAACCAACAATCCTTGCAACTCAATACTGCTACAAATGCTACAATACAATACCAATAGAAACCCTAACCCTTATCCGTTTTATCAAGACTTATGTCGGTTACAAAATAGGTTTTTTTTTATGTTGGTCAATAGAAAAATAACTCCCGACACCTTTATAAAATAATAAAATAATTTGGAGGAAAACTACGTTGATAAAAGGGGAAAATTTAACCTTTGAGTCTAATTAGGCTCCATATAACAACAAGATAGAGGTAGACATGAAAATAGAGGGAGAGAGAAAGAGGGTGAGAAATATATATATATATATATAGAAGGTGATATAGAGTGATAGAGATATAGAGATATAAGGAGAAAGAGAGAGAGTAGGGGATATATAGATAGAGGTAGAGAAAGGGAGAGAGATAGGTAGAGAGGGAGAGAGAGATATATAAATAGAAGGATATATAAAGAGTTAGAGAGGGATAGGGAGATAGAGGTAGAGATATATATGGATATAAAATAGGTAGAGAGAGGAGTGAGAGGAAGATATAGCTTGAGAAATATAGAGATAGAGATATAGATCAAGAGAGATTGAGTGAGGAAGAGAGATACAAAGATATAGATAGAGAGGGAGAGGGAGAGATAGTGAGTTAGAGATAGAGGGGGAAAGAGTGAGAGAAAGGAGGTGATAGAGATAAGTAATAGAGAGAGGGAGAGATAAAGAGATAAAGATATATATATCCCTCTATCTCTATAATTATATCACTCATCCTTTCTAAATCTTCCTTTCTATCTCTCTGTCCATCTTGGTTTTATTTTTTCTTCTAAAAAATGCAAGCACACTATAATAAAATACACATGCAATAATGTGCTCATGTTTGTATCTTCCTTGGGTATTGCCAACCCTTAGGGTTATATTTTCCTTGAGCATCCAACCCAAAGGGTTGGACTCACATGTCAATGCCCAATGGAATTTTTTCTATAAATTTTAAAAAAGTGACTAAGTCTCAAGTATACTCTCTAGATCAAGTATGCACATCTTTCAATATTAAGCTAAAAAATACAATAATAATGTCAAGTTCTCTATTACATTTCTAACCATGTAATTTTTTCTACATTTTGAATATGTTAAGGTTTTATCTTTAATTTATTTTTTTAGTGTCTTTATTTTTTATTGAAAACCTATGTATAGTATTTTTTTTTTCATTTTCTTTGTTTATCAAAATTTGAAAAAAATACATTTTTACATTCTAGACTCTATTTTGTACACATCCAAAAAAAATGATTTTCAATTAGTTTCCAGAAAATTAGGGTGGAGCACACTCAATTCTTCATTTTATAGGATGTTTCCACTTTTAGAATTAGTAAAAAAAAATATATTCATTAAATAATTAGTATAAAAATTAGGCATAAACTGCATGGTGTTATCTAATTTTCCATTGAAGCATTTTTTTAAATACTATAAAAAATAATATTTTAGGGGGAGCACACTAGACATTATGATATTTTTTTGACAATAATAGGAGCGATTTGTGTGCTCCCCTTATTTCAACCTATTAATCTCCACCATTTTAAAAAAATGATGGTTTAGAATGTATATTCAAAAAATTATGACTCATGTTCTTGTTGCATCTTCAAAATTTGAGAATAACTATCTTCAATTTCTCATCCAAGAGAAATTTTTACTAATTTCAAAATAAATTGGCCACAAAAGACCTCCTTTTGATGCCATATTTCCATGCACATACCTGTAAAAAGAAAATTTCACCTTGAATGTTTTGAGAAAACACCAACAAGATCAATGCTAATTTGTCTCAATTATTGCCACAATCTCATGAATATTTTCTTGAAAATGAAGTGATAATCCCATGTGCTATAGCTAACTAGTAAATATATGGAGTTTGTTGGTTTCTTCTTCAAGAGATAAGTCTATAAAAATTATTTCAAGTGATAGAATGAAAGTTGAAATTAAAAATTAGAAAAGCAAAGGAAGGATAGAGGTTGGATAGTTGTTTGGTTTTGCATATGATTCATTTCTTTCCTAACTATTAGTGAGACTAGGGGAAAGTAATTCTCAAACAAGCACTAGATTTGTGAATTTTTTCAATATGCTAACATATCACATGAATTTCCACATGTTCAACTCTCGTCCTAAGAAATTTGGACTCAAAAATCTCTAATTATCACAAAAATATGAGAAACATAAAATAAAGTGCTAACATTTTACATTTAATATAATTTATATCAAGAGGCCAAAGTGAGGACAATATATAATGTGTAAGGGTATACAATCTTGACATTACATTCCCTAGAAATGGTGTCAATTTTTTGGTGCAATTCTATGGGATAAAAAATTTACACACAAACCAAACTAGCACAATTATAGACAAGTTTCTTGACTAATTTGTAAAGGTATGCAATATGTGAATAGAGATTCAACATCTCTAGAATGACATGTATTTTTTTTCTCCTATATTTATAACTCCTTGAATCATAAAGATATCACCAAATCATAAGCCATGAGAAGGTTAACATAGGGTGATGGGTTAGACTTATCATAAAATAGTGGTAACAATGGACCAATACATAAGAGAGGAAAAATATCCCCTTCTTTAGAAACTACTAGGCCAATGGGGGTATTTCCTAATGTTAAATATAGACAAAATAGGATGAATAGTAGTGAGAAACTAACCTTGAAATGAAAACCATGTCCTAGTGTATTATGCGACTCCTATAGTTATCATTGAGCTTCAATCTTAGTTTTATAATAACCTCCTTTTAGGTAGATGTGCAAGGTGTATATGAAACTTGAGATGTGCAAATTTGTATCCCCTATGATGATTGTAAATAATAACTTAATTCATATAATTTCAAGTAAGAATTAAAATAATATAAACCCATGGGATAGATTCTACTTTAAGATCTCTTATGACATAAATTTTTAAGGTCTAATGGTCTTTCAAGGTTGGTTAGATAGCTTTAATAGTAATTATAATATGAATGATGTTATTTTTGTATGCATTGGTGTGATGGAAGTCCATTTTTTAACATACTGGTCTTTGATCTTGATAGGGTGATAGATTTTAGTTTTAAATCCAAGAGAATAATGCATATGCAATTCAAAAGAGATACATCACAATTAAAATAAGGACAACAAGAACCTTGTTCTATTTTAACACACATATGTTGGGCTCTACATGTTCCCAAGCCCATCACCATGATATCATAACTTTAAATATGGAGCTTACTTCAATAATTAATGAATAAATAAACATATTTTTTTATATATGATGAATATATACTTTTTTAAAGATTCACAAAGACTAAAATATTTATGTTGATCAACTAATCAACCATTACATTCAAGTTAATAACTATAACTAGAAAAATATATTGCATCTATGTAAATATATTTCAATTTCATGGATACATTCACACAAAGAGAACTATACATACAAAGATTAACCATTAATAGATTATTAAAATAAACTTATAAGTGGAATTGAAGCATGAACTTACAAATTTTCTATAGCCCAAGATATAAATTACCAAATGAAGAACACTTTCCCATAATTTTAGAAGTTAGTTTTGTAACTAACCAAAAACCACCATTTCTTGATTTCCAACTTGTATATAACATGTTACACTTCTAAGGTGTGGGCATGAGTATACAATATATTATGTAGTGTAGGAAAAAGTATCCATTTTTCACACTTAATTTGGGAAATAATTAATAATAAAATGAGCTTAATGATGCCTTAATTTAATGTTGTAATATGTTTTTCATATTCACATTGAGCTTAGGGCCTTTTAAATTAAATAGAATTAATTGTGCCTCATTTAGGGTGTTGTAAGGTGTACCTTTACACTTTCACACTAATCTAGGGATTTATTAATTGATTAAGCTTAATTTTCCTTAATTGGCCTCTTTAATTCAAATCCAAGCCTAATTAAATGTAATTTATGAGGGATAAAACCCAACATTCGTAAATTCCATTTCACAACACTCAACTTTGGAATATGTGTGTCATAGGTAAGTGACCTAGGACCCTTTAGCCATAGGGCGAATGTGTCCTCACTTAGATCTAGGGCCCTAATTTAACATAATATTCAACCTTGAGTAATGTGTGTCCTAGGTAAGTGGTCTAGGACCCATTTGCCATATGGCGAATGGGTCCTCACTTATACCTAGGACCCCCCTTTAAAATATTTTTTTGGCAGTATTTTAAAATTTTCAAATCAATAAGCAGAATGGTGTGGAGCTGTGTGAGCAGGAATGGGCGAGGGGGGAGTAGTTGGAGATCTGCTGAGGTGGAGGAGGATGAGAATGGTGATCCGGATGGTGGGAAGTTTCTTTGGGGTGGGGTGTGTGGGTGTCTATGACTCTTGGCGTCATCTAGTGTTGTTGATGTTGGCTTCCTTGGTTTCCCCTAATGTGCTAGCTTCCTTTTTTTGGCCCTCCTATTTGGTTGGTCTTTGGAGCGGGTTCTCTGCTTGGGTGGTTTCTTTGGCCTCTTCGTTCCTGATTTGTCTAGCTTGGGAGGCAATTTTTCCTTGCTCTGTGGCTTCCTTCTTATGTTGTGTCTCCTTCAAATTTATTATGGAAGGTTTTCTTTGGTTGGTTTCTTGTTTCTCATTGACCGAGGCCTTTGTGGGGAGGGCTTGGCTTCGACACTGGTGGGGTCTTTTTCGGCCCTTGTTTGTTGTTGTTATGTTCTTTGGGCTTTCCTTGCAGCTGTTGTGCATGTTTTTTGGGTTTTTTGAGGTGGATTGGTTGGAGAATGGGATTATTCATGGTCTTATTTGATGTAATGGGATGGCTTGGGTGCTTTTTGTGCTGGCCTACTCTCTAATTGGTTTCTTCTTGGTTTCCCTTAGCCCATTTCTGCTATCTATTTGGTGGAGCTCTGGTGGTGGATTTTTCCTTGGGTGTTTAGTGGGTGCTCCTGGTTTCCCTTTTGTGGACAGATGGTGCTTCCCATTGGTTGGTTTTGTGGAGTTTTTTCCTATCTTTGGCTCTGACCAAAGTGTTGGGGTAGCTTGGGTGTTTGATGGTTTGACCTTCTCTCAGTTTCCTTCTTGTTAGGGCTCCCCTTTCCCTCATGGTGTTGGTATGTGGTGACTGATCATGAAAATACTATACACTTGTAACAAGAAATGGGGTTCGAGGCATCGCCCAATTTTTTTTTCATTAACACGTCAAGGTTTTTTTCTTGTTGACACATCAAGGCTTTTTCCCGTTGACACGCCAAGGTTTTCCCGGTAGCACATCAAATGAAAAAAGACCTTGTAAAACTCTAATTCTAGAGGGTTCCAAAAAGCTTGTTATAAGTGGTTGGGATGTATGTTGTGGCATGGTGTTCACGAGATTGTAATTTTTTTTGCACTAGATAATAAAATCATTGGATGGTTGAGTTTTTGTGGATGTAGCCCATATTGGGTGAACCACGTTAAATTTTGTGTTGATCTCTTTTGTGTTATTCTTCATAGTTATTTATAGGTTATTTAATCTGCATATAATTGTTAATGTTTATTGCTCCAATATTCCTAAACCCTAACAACTGGTATCAGAGCCATGTGTATTTTGGTCAATTGGCAGGAAACCTCTAGATTTGAGTGGGAGCAATGGAAGAAGGAAAATTCAAGGTTGAGAAGTTCAACGAACAAAATTATCAATTATGGAAGATGCGGATGGAAGATTATTTGTATCAAAAGGATCTATGGCAGCCATTGCAAGGAAAAACAAAGAATGAAGCTACAATGTCTGATGAAGAATGGGGGATTCTAGATAGAAAGGCACTAGGAACCATTCGGTTGTGCCTGGCACCATCTACAACATTCAATATAACAAAAGAAAATACAACAGAGGATTTGATGAAAACTTTGGCTAAATTGTATGAAAAAACCCTCAGCCTCAAACAAGGTATTTCTCATGAAGCATTTGTTTAATCTGAAAATGATTGAAGGTGGATCTGTGACAGATCATTTAAATGAGTATAATACGATTACCCATCAGTTAACTTCTGTAAAATTGAATTTTGATGAAGAGATGAGGGCTCTCTTGGTTTTATGTTCTTTTCCAAAAAGCTAGAATAGATTGGTAATGGTTGTAAGTAACTCTATCTCTGGTTCAAATACATTGAAATTTGATGATGTTGTTGGTGTTATCCTTAGCAAGGAAATGCGGTGGAAAAACACAGGTGAAAGTTCGACATTGGGTAATGCTTTGACTATAGAGAAAAGGGGAAGAATAAAAGAGAGGAAAATACCAACAAATGGAAAGTCACAAGGGAAGTCGAAGAAAGGAAGATCTAAATCCATAGGAAGAATGGATTGTTGGCACTGTGGAAAGCCAGGACACTTGAAGAAGGATTGTTGGTCTCGAAAGGGAAAACAAGGAGATGGACAACGCGATGATAGCAAGGAAGCTAATGTTTCAAGTGATAAATTACAAGATGCTTTAATTTTGTGTTTATCTAATGCTAATGAAATTCTTGGGTAATAGATTCAAGGGCTTCCTTTCATGCCACACCCCATAGGAAATATTTTGTAGATTATGTTCAAGGTGATTTTGAATAGGTATATTTGGGTGATGATGAACTCTGTCAGATTGTTGGAAAAGGAAAGATAAAA
This sequence comes from Sequoia sempervirens, assembly GCA_007258455.2. Lineage (NCBI taxonomy): Eukaryota > Viridiplantae > Streptophyta > Pinopsida > Cupressales > Cupressaceae > Sequoia > Sequoia sempervirens. The sequence continues at coordinate 66,932,511 of VDFB02109042.1, read as the reverse complement.
ATAAAGTTACAGAATGGAAATTAATGGTTGCTACAGGAGGTAAGGCATGTCCCAAATTTGAGAAGGAATTTAATTTTTGTAGGACAACTAGGTAGTGAAGGTTGCATAGTTACCTTTTTAGACAAACTATGGAAGGTCACTAAATGTGCATTAGTAGTAGCTAAAGGTGAAAAGGTAGGCACATTGTATTTATGTACTGGTAATACTTATTTTATCTTAGTTGCTATAGAAATAGTTGCTACTAAGACAGTTATAGCACTTGCTACAGGGCCAAAAATAGGATTGTGGCATCATAGACTTGGGCACATGAGTGAGAAAGGGATGAAGATCCTTCACTCCAGAAAGTTGCTACCAGGTCTAAAACATATTAACTAGGAGTTTTACGAAAATTGTGTTTATGGAAAATAGAAAAGAGTCTAATTCCTCAAAGTTGGGAAAGAGAAGAAGAGTGAGAAATTAGAGCTTGTGCATTTAGATGTATGGGGACTAGCTAAGGTATCTGCTCTTGGTGGATCTTGCTATTATGTTACTTTTATTGATGATGCAACTAGGAAAATATGGGTGTATTTCCTAAAACAAAAATCAGAAGTATTTGAAACTTTTAAAAAGTGGAAAGCTTTGGTTGAGAATGAGACAGGAAAAAAATTTAAGTGTCTCAGATCTGATAATGGAGGCGAGTATTGCAATAGAGATTTTGAAAATTACTATTCATACAATGGAATTTGTAGGCAAAAAATGGTTCCTAGAACTCCACAAGAAAATGATGTGTCTAAGAGGATGAATAGGACCATTATGGAGCATACATTGAGCATGAGATTGCATGTTGGACTACCCTTAAAGTTTTGGACAAATGTTGTACATACTGTTGTTTATTTAGTAAACAGGGGACCTTTAAATCCTTTGAATGGTGACATTCCAGAGGAGGCATGGATGGGTAAAAAGGTAAACTATTCATTTATGAAAACCTTTGGTTGTGAAGCTTTTGTCCATGTTGATATTGAAAATAGAGCCAAGCTTGAGGCTAAGTCTAAAAATGTACATTCATTGGATATGAAGTAGATGAATTTCGTTATCGGTTATGGGATTATGAAAATCATAAAATCATTAGGAGCAGAGATGTTATATTCAATGAGAAGGTTATGTATAAGGATAGGCTATAGAAAAAGAAGCATGAATAGGCCAAAAAGGAATATGTGTTGCATGATGAGATTCTAGAAAATAAAATGCCAATGGTACCTGATGCTCAGGAACAACAAGTTATCATAAAAACTCTTGTAAGTGTTAGACGTTCTACAAGGATAAATTAGAGACCTCAAGAAATATTTTCTCCATCGTTATATTTTATATTATTAACTAATTCTGGTGAACCTAAAGGTTATGAAGAAGCAATGTAGGTAGATACAAAAAAGTAGTGGGAGCTAGGAATGAAAGAGGAAATGGATTCCTTGTTGTAGAATTAGACTTGGGACTTAGTCCAATTGCTTGCAAGTAAAAGAGCATTTCCAAATAAATGGGTTTATAGGTTGAAGGAAGAAGATGGAGGCAAGAAAATATATAAGGCTAGACTCGTGGTAAAAGGTTTTGTATAGAAAAATGGTATAGATTTTGATGAAATATTTTTTCCGGTTGTAAAGATGACTTCTATTAGAACTATTCTAAGTCTTGTGGTTGTGGAATACTTGTATCTTGAACAACTATATGTGAAAACAACATTTCTCCATGGGGATTTGGAAGGGGAAATATACATGCAACAACCACAAGGATATGAGGTTAAGAGTAAGGAGGAATTTGTGTATAGGTTAAAGAAGAGTTTGTATGGCCTAAAGCAAGAACCTCAGTAATGGTATTTGAAATTTGATAGTTTTATGGTTGAACAAGGTTACAAAAGATGTCATTCTGATTATTGTGTTTATTTTAAGAAATTGGGTAATGGCAGCTATATTATCATGTTGCTTTATGTTGATGACATGCTTGTTGTCGGGTCTAACATGCAACATATTAATGAACTTAAGAAAAAAATAGCAAACTCATTTTCTATGAAGGATTTGGATGCAACAAAACAAATCCTTGGTATGAGGATCACATGGGATAGGACACACAAAAAATTATTTTTATCTCATAGTATGTAGAGAAGGTGTTGAAAAGGTTTAACATGCAGAATGCAAAAGTAGTTAGTACACCTTTTCCTAGACATATTAAGTTGACTAAGGAGATGTGTCTAAAGACACAAGAGGAGGAAGAAAAAATGTCTAAGATACTATATGCATCAACAGTTGGAAGCTTGATGTATGCAATGGTATGCACAAGGCTAGATATTGCACATGCAGTAAGAGTTGTGAGCAAGTATATGAGCAATCCAACAATGGAATACTGGAATGCAGTAAAATGGATTCTCCAATATTTAAGAGGTACTACTTCAAAGAAACTATGTTTTGGAGGAACAAATTTTTCTCTAAAAGGATATGTTGACTCTAATCTGGTGGGTGATATTGATAGCAGGAGGAGTACTATAGGGTATGTTTTTACTGTAGGAGGTACTGCAGTCAGTTGGATTTCAAGGCTGCAAAAGGTTGTTGCTCTTTCAACCAATGAAGTTGAGTATGTTGTTGCTACGGAAGCTAGCAAGGAGATGATTTGGTTACAATGTTTTCTAGAGGAATTGGGAAAATGACAAGAAGATATCCCTTTGTACACTAATAGATAGAGTGCCATTCATCTTGCTAAGAACTCAACTCTGCATTCAAAAAATAAGCACATATAGCTCAGATACTACTTCATCTGGTTAGTTTTGGAGGATGGACAATTGAAGTTGGAGAAAATTTACACAAGTGAGAATCTTGCAAATATGTTGACAAAGGCAGTTACACGGTGATCAGTTTCCATTGGCCTTCATGAATGATAATGGTGGACATAAAAAACCAGCCATACCTATAATTGAGTGGGAGCTGCAAGTGCAACGGTGTCATCCAGGATCAGTCTCCAAGTGGGAGATTGTTGGTATGTGGCAACTGATCATGCAAATATTGTACACTCGTAACAAGAAATGGGGTTTTTTTCGTTAAAACGTCAAGGTTTTTTCCCACTGACACGTCAAGGATTTTTCCTATTGACACATCAAGGTTTTCCCGTTAACATGTCAAATGAAAAAAGACCTTGTAAAACCCTAATTCTAGAAGGTTCCAAAAAGCTTGTTATAAGCAGTTGGGATGCATGTTGCGGCATGGTGTTCATGAGATTGTAATTTATTTTGCACTAGATAATAAAATCATTAGATGGATGAGTTTCTATGGATGTATCCCATATTGGGTGAACTACGTTAAATTCAATGTTGATCTCTTTTGTGTTATTCTCCATTGTTATTTCTAGGTTATTTAATTTATATAATTTTCAATGTTTATTGCTCCAATCTGCCTGAACCCTAACACATGGGTCCTATTTGCTTCTGCTCTCCTTAGGCTTGGATCTTTGCTTGTTTTGGTCTTTTGGCTTGTTCTTAGGTGTGCAGTTGGGTTTTGGTTACTTGTGGGGTTGTGAGAAGCTGGTCTTCTTACTGCTTTAGTTTTCCCAGCTACATTTTATTTTGAAGTTTGTTTTGGTGGCTCTTTGGTTGTTGTTCAGGACCCACCTTTGGTCTCTAATGCTCTTATGGTTAAAGGGGGTTATTATTTTAGTTTGGTTGAATGTGTCGGTGTTTCTATTTATGGAATTTGTTCATGTTATGGATTATCTATTGTTGGCTGGGTTATGTTTATGGTGTTATCTTTGGGCCTAGTTATTTGTGATGTTAGAAGAGTTCTTTGCATCCTCCTACTAGTACCTGATGCTTGGGCTGCCTTGGAATGTGGTATCATCCCTTCCTTCTAATTTCACTTTCTGTTGAGATCTACGACTGGTGTCTCCTATAGAGGGGGATACTATTCCTTTTGAGGTGGATCCTTCTTCTATTGAGGTGGAGTTGGTAGTTGTAGTGTTGCTTGGTAGATCTTCTCTCTTATGTTGGCTCTTATTGAGGTATATCTTGTGTGAGAAGAGTGGTGATTTTGGAGGAAAAGGGTCTAATTACATCCTTTCTATTAGAGGCAATCCCCCTCCTCTTGAGGTGGAGGTTGGGTTGGTGTCCCTGGTGGGAAGGTGTTGTTGGGAGGCTATTGTTTGCAATTTTCTATTGTGTTTTGGCTCAGTGTTGGCTTTGGTGGGGTTTTGCTGCAAAAAAGTTGATTGTAAGGGGATTTTTTTCTTCCTCAGCTCAGCCTTGTATTTCTCATATTGAGGTTGAGAATTTGGATGGGCTGTTTTTTTATTGGGAACTTTGCTTTCCCTCTTATTAATGGTTTAGAGGTGAGATGGAGTTGTAAGGAGGAGGATGGTTATCAATCTTTTGATGCTCTCTCTAACTTCCCCATTGAGGTGGGGATTTTGGATTTACTGGTTCTGGTGCAACATAGGGATATAATGGTTTGTTACTTTTGTATGTTGTCTATTTTTCCTGGCTCAGTTTTATTTTTTCTGAGCAAGTGGTTTGTTGTAGCTTGGTTGATGCATGCAGTGTCTTTGACCATCTAAGTAGAGCTCAAGGTCCTTGCCAAATCCTTGTTATAAAGGATTGAAGGTCCCTTCAATTCCTATTTGCTGCAGCTTGATTTGATTTGATTATCTATGCATGGTTGTTGCTGACGAGTTGTGGTTAATTTGATGATTATCTTCCTTGCAACTTCTTGCTTTGTAAAGGGTTTTAGGTCCTTGCAAAACCTTCTTGTAATGGGTTTTAGGTCCCATCAAAACCTATTTTATGATAATCAAAAACATTTTCAAATCAATATTTCAATGTTGACTTGTGAAATTTGAATTAAAGATAATTTACTATAAATACAAGGTTATTTTATCAATTAACACTAGATTTTCAAGAGCACAATTGAGAGATCAATTAAAAGAGTCAAGATTATTGTCAAGAGTTTTCAAGGGAAGATTTCTTCATCATTTTTTGCAGAAATCAAGATCCCAACATTATGTCAAAGTTATGTGGATTCATGCATGTTTTTGGACTTAAATTGTTGATGTAGGTTTCATGATTCAATCAAGCATTCAAAGTATCATTTCAAGAAAAGATTCAAAGTCAAGATCCACATCCATTGAATCCATTTCACACAAGTTGTATACCTCCATTATCAAGGTTCATACATGGGTTTGGTGTGTTGTGACATTACGTTGTTCATTCATCAGTCCTTCATGCCTTTCTATTTCATTTCAAGGTTTAATTACCAAAACAGGGTTTGACCAAGGAAAACCCCCATTCACCTAACAAACAATTTTTTTCTCCTCTCTTTGTGTGTTGTAGATTTGATTATTGAAGAAAAGTTGAAGATCTCAAAAGTTGAAAAATTGCAAAGTTGTCACCTTTATTGCGATTTCACAGAAATTGACTTACAAAATTTAATTCTAGCTTTCTGACCATGAGATTTGGGAAATTGGGAGTGCAAAAACAGGAGCAAAGGACCCATAAACCATTTTTAAAAATACCTACATAAGACACATTCACCATGGGGTGAATGAGTCCCAGGACAACTCTTGAAAACAATGTTTTCTAAGAGGTACTCAAGATTTTCCCTTCTCAGATCTGCCAGAATTTTTATTGTTTCTGATAGTATTATGTTTCATCTACAAAACCCACTTTTTATATGTCTTAAATTAGATTATTTGGTATTTTTAATCCTTCTCCCAAAACCATTTTTTAGTCAATTATGTTAGGACACTTTACGATAGTTTTTGAGATCAGTTTTAAGTGTCCTCCACTCATCCGATTTGCGTGAAATACATTGTATTTAATAGCTTTATGATTAATCTACTCAAATATGGTCTTACATTTCAGTTTTGAGTTGATTTACCATTTTAGCGTGTCTCCCAAAAGTGTTGGTTGACTCATACCCCTATCCTAATACAAAAAGGGAAATTGCAAGAGTCCTCAAAGAATCCACTCACCTAAGGGTTGAAAGTAGATTTTAACTTGAGGGATCTCATGTCCCGAATGAAATAGAAGAATAGATAGGTCCATTCACCTCATTTTTCCCTTTCTATTTATAGTAATTTTGGTGAAATGTCCCAAATTTGGTATAAACCCTATGTAGTGAACCTTACCCTATTTTTCTATGTTTCATTTTGGTGAACTCGACCTTGTACAACAACATTTCTAAAAATTGGAGTCCTTTTAACCCTAGATCTAAGTTTTGCAATAGATTACATTAGGTTTGCATTATTTGCATTACATTTAGGGCTCTTTAAATCTTGCATTAGTTTGCATTACGTATAGGGGTTTAAATTTGCATTTTTGCATTGTTTAAATCTGAAAAATTCAAAACTTTGCATTAATTTTGCATAGTGTTTGCATATTAGTGTACTTTTCATCATTCATATTCAAAAATTGAGTCAAAATTTCATTCCAAAAAGTATCATATAGGTCATCATTTTTCCTTTATTTCATTTGCATTTAAACTTCAAATTCTAGAAAATTTTGCCACTAAAGTTACAATTTGAAACCGGGCATAGAAAAAACATAAAATAACTTAAAAATTGCATTTTTCACCTTTTTAAAACCCTGATCTAGGACCCATTTTCCCTAGGGTGAATTAGTCCCTGTACAGAAATTTTAGGAAAATGTATGGGTGCTTTTTAGTCTCTAGTTTGCATTTCTGGTACTGTTTTTTGATCTGAGAATTCAATTTCTGAAATAGCTTGTTTATGCATTCAAATTATTGCTCATTTAGTTAGATTTTGCAAAATTGTGAACATTTTCTTGAATATTTTAGTTAAAATTAGTGTTAGATTTTTGTACTTTTCTTTCATTTCAGCATCATTGCATCATTAGATAGATTACTTTATATTTTTCAATCATTAGAAAACAAACCAAAAATCAAAAACATCAAACAAAAAAATAAAAGCTAAATAGTTAACCTTGGAGAAAGCATATCATTCAAACCCTTTAGTTGTGATGACTTTGACATGTTAGATGAAGCCCTTTAGGGCTTCATCTCACCTAGATCATCCACTAAATCTTTGGTGCAAGAGAATACAAGCGTAGACAATCATGACAATCATAATTGTTCTCCTGATACCTCTCCTATTAGTGACGAAGGTATATTGGTGAAAGAGGATACAATCATTGAGAATCATGAAAGTCTTGTTTGTCCTTCTCCTCCTCCCCCTTGGAAAGATATTATGACACAAGAAGATGAGATCATTGCCACTATTTTACTTAGTCTACATTCATCTCCCAACACCTCCCCTACTTGTGAGAATGCTCTACTGAAAGAGGATAAAATCGTGGAAAATCATGAAAATCACATTTATGAAGAGGATGTGTTGGTGTTAAGAGATCCAATGATTGAGAGTTATGATAATCCTATTTTTTTCTTTTCTCCTTCCTCTCCTACTTGGGAAGACATTATAGGACAGAGGGATGTAATCATAGATAACCATGACAATAAAATTTGTTCTTTCCCTAATATCTCTCCTAGATGCGAAGAAGATAGTTTGGTGTTAAAAGATACACTTATTGAGACTCATGGGAATCTTGTTTCTCCATTTCCCAATGCTCCTACCATTTGGGGAGATCTATTTGAACAAAATGATCCAATCATTGATAAACTTGAAAATCGTAGTTATTCTTCTCTTGATGCCTCCCCTATTTGTGATGAAGTTACTTTACAAAATCTAACCATGGAATGCGATGAACATCTTGTTTTCTCCTCTCCTAAAATCTCTCCTACTAGAGTAGATATCATGGCACAAGAGAATGAGACCTTAGAGAAAAAGGATGAAATCATGGACAATCATAGCAATCAAATTTAGCTCTCTCCTAAAATCTCTCCTATTTGTGACAAAGATATTTTGGTGTTAGAAGACCCAATTATTGAGAGTCATGAGAATCCTATTTGTCTCTCTTCCCATAGGGAAAACATTATTGAACAAGAGAATGCCATAATTGATAAGAAATAAAATCCAACCATTGATAACTCCCTTACTTTTGATGAAGTCATTTTAGAAGAACAGACCTTTGAATGTCATGAACATCTAGTTTTTAGCTCTCCTAAAAACTCTCCTACTAGGGAAGATATCACAGTGCAAGAAAATGACAACATTGACACATGTCTTTCAAATAATAGTAATATGGATTTCTTAGATGAAGATTATGAAGTGACATTAGACTCCCCTTCATTAAGAAATCATGAAAATAAGGATAAGTTATTTGAGGTTATGACAATTAGGACTCCCTCGAGTCCTCTAATTCTTAGACCTCCTAAAAATCCTTTAATTATTGGACCACCTAAGCCTGAACTTATCATTTATCCACCCTCACAACAACCACATGTTCAAAATAAACCCATTCTTATCTTAGAGTTCTACCTATAAGGCAACTTGATAATGATAATGTTTCACAACAACCAAGTTACAATACCGTTGGTCATACATATAACACTAGAAACAATCCACAACCAAGACAAACAACTCCAACATCCCTCCCATTACATCAACATATCTTTCCTAGTGCTCCTCATTTTCATTTACAAAGTGGAAAGGAGTATGATCTTGTTGAACAGCTTAAAATTACTCTTGCTAAGATATCCTTATGGGACCTTATTCAAGCCTCACCTAGTTATCATAAAATGCTTCAAAGTGTTTTACAACAAGTTCCTACCCCTCCTAATGTGTAATCAAATGATGTAGTGACCCAAATTGAAGCTATAACTCTAGTCAACTTGTACATTACTTTCCATCAAGATGGGTTACCTTCATTAGAAGAGAAAAAATAAAATGAAGCTTTCACAATAATAGCCCTTGTTAATAAGATCAGGATAAAGAGGACCCTTATTGACAATGGCTCAACCCTTAATGTGTGTAGCATAAACCTTCTAGATAAGATTGATGTATATAAAATCCAAATACAACCAGATTCTTTATCCATTCATGGGTTCGATAATGTAGGAAACAACTTCTTGGTGTGATTATATTACCTATTAGAGTTGGAAAGCTTACACTGCAAACTCCTATCCATGTTATGCCTCACAATATTTCATGTAATCTTCTTTTAGGAAGGCCTATGGATTCATGCATTGAATGGGGTGCCTTATACCCTTCATTGTAAAATGAAGTATTTCTACAACAACAAAAAAGTGTATACAATCAAAGCCGACCCTAATCCACACTATTGTTTGAATATTGAGAAAGGAAAGGAAAATCCTTTGAAAACACTGACACCAACTACACAAGTGGAACCTGTGCAAGAGAAAGACAAAGAAAAGCATATTGAAGAAGTTACAAAGTTATTGAAAGATTATTGGGGTTCCTTATATTTCACACCTAAATTCATGGGAAAATACAAGATCATAACAAAAGAGTTTAAAAAGGGAAAATAAAAAGCAGTAATGTTGACACAAAATTCAATAGAATCTTTAAAATCATCCACTTCAACCACTTTAGAAGAAGAAATTTACACAACAAACTTTGATGAAGTTGATTATGAGTAACCATCGAATCCAAAAGAAATGAAAAATCTTTATGGAAGAGGTTATGAACTTATGAAACAACTTGGTTATAGTGGAAAAGGATTTGGTGCTAGAGAACAAGGTATCTGCATTCCTATAGATCCTAATACACAAGAAATGACTAATGGTCTTGGTTATTGTCCCTTGAAAGAAACAAAAAATCCTTCACTCAATATCAACACTCTTACAAAGGATTCTTCTAAGCCAATTTTAACATTAGTGCATCCTGAACTGATAGAAACTAGTGGTCTTAGTTATTGTCCTTCGAAAGAAATGAAAGAAACAAAAAAGTATTCCTTAATATCAATGTCATCACAAAAAACACTAACGATTGGAGTTCGTTAGATTTCACACCCTCCATTAAAGGAGAATACAAAATCTCACAATCTAAAGAGTCTTTTTTAAGTATGACACCTTGTACTAAGAAAGAGATATCTTTGTCACAAAATAAAGGACCATCCTCTACTATTGATCAAGAGAGTATTTTGTCGAGAATCCTCCAAGATAATTTGATATCTATCCCTCCAAGAACATGAAATAAATTTTACTATAAGAGTTCATTTTATGCATATCATTGAGTTCATGGTCATTCTACTAATGAATGTAAGGCTTTGGGTAATAAAATTCAAAATCTTAAGGATTGTGGTGCTCTTCCTTGTGTTGAAGCACCTAGTTCCTCTAATTGATACTAATTTTCATGTTTCTCATCAATCATCTTGGCTCATCCCTGTCTTTCACTAAGTGGGGGCAAAGGGTTAGGTAGCCTTGTCCTCTTATGGCACCTTTCGTTGTTTCTTTTGGCTAGTTGACCACCTTCCATGTATATATAAGAGCAAGCTTGGGATGTGGACAACATGCCTTAAGTTGGCTCGCACATGACATATTAGAAGTTATCTTTAGTATTGTATTTTGGGGGCAACCCCTTATTCATGATGTAGTTTCATATGGGAACATATTACTTGGAATAGGACTTTTAGAATAATCTCTCATGTCTTCTTCTACTTTAAAGTGAATTGGTCACAACAATGGTGTTAGAAATTGCTTTAAAGTGGGGGCATACATCGACACTCATATTTCTTTGTGTGGTTTTCTTTTTTCTTGTGATGCATCCTTTTCTTGGTGGTGTCATTGGTTTGATATCCTCTAAGAGCGTGATATTTCTTTGACTTGTCCTCTCTTGGAGATATTGGGCATGATGTTCCCTAAGAAGAGACCTTACATGAACTAAGAAAAGTCCCTTTGAACAAACCTTTACTCACATATTGTTCATAAGTGCTTAGCATAACACAACTTGTTAGTCCTTGTGAAGCTCAAAGTTTTGTTTTGTGGCACCCTATTGAAGTTATTAGAGGGATAGCTTTAGTATGGTTAGTACGATAAAAAGCCTAGACAGAGGCATGAATTTCTCATTGTACGGTGAAAATATGACATAGAGGCATGACTTTCTCACTAAGCCACCCATTGGGAAAACTCACCTAGTGGACAACCTAAGGTTCCACTACTCCAGAGTGAGCGCGTGTTTAGGAAAAATAGCTTAGACGACGGTCAAGGCTTGATCCACCCCTTTTTTATTTTATTTTTGTTTATTTTTCTTTCTTTTAGTCTTTCACATTGTATGTTTGTGTATCTTGTCTTGTTGTTGCATATCATACACCTTGCATGAGTCCCTTTGTGCTTATGTTGGTTTGACATGGGATCTTGAATCTTGCAGGATTGGCCACCTCCTTGATCTTTGTTATTCTATACCATCCACATTGGTACATTTGGACCTGGGCTCTTGAATGTTTACTTTAGTGTGAGTTTGATGCAAGTTCCTCCTCTCACTAAAGTGGGGGCTAAATGTAGTGTAGGAAAAAGTATCCCTTTTTCACACTTAATTTGGGAAATAATTAATAATAAAATGAGCTTAATGATGCCTTAATTTAGTGTTGTAATATGTTTTTCATATTCAAAATACGTCCAAGGCCTTTTAAATTAAAGACTTAATTGTGCCTTATTTAGGGTGTTGTAAGGTGTACCTTTACACTTTCACACTAATCTAGGGCTTTATTAATTGATTAAGATTAATTTTCCTTAATTGGACCCTTTAATTCAAATCCAAGCCTAATTATAGGTAAATTTTGAGGGATAAAACCCGACATTCATAAATGCCATTTCACAACACTCAACTTTTGAAGATGTGTGTCCTAGGTAAATGACCTAGGACCCATTTGCCATAGGGTGAATGGGTCCTCACTTAGATCTAGAACCCTAATTTAACATAATATTCAACCTTGAATAATGTGTGTCCTCGGTAAGTGGCCTAGGACCCATTCGCCATGTGGCGAATGGGTCCTCACTTAGACCTAGGACCCCCCTTTAAAATATGCTTTTGGCAGTATTTTAACATTTTCAAATCTATAGTTCTATGTTGATTTCTGAAATTTGAATTAAAGATAAGTTACTATAAATACAATGTTATTTTATGAAATTAACACTAGATTTTAAAGAGCACAATAGAGAGATCAATTGAAAGAGTCAAGATTATTGTCAAGAGTGTTCAAAGGAAGATTTCTTCATCTTTTGTTGCAACAATCAAGATCGAAGCATTATGTCAAAGTTGTGTGGAGTCATGCATGTTTTTGGAGTGTTGATGTAGGTTTCATGATTCAATCAAGCATTCAAAGTATCATTTCAAGCAAAGATTCAAAGTCATGACCCACATCCATCAAACCCATTTCATGCAAGTTGCAGACCTCCATTATCAAGGTTCACACAAGGGTTTGATGAGTTGTGACATTACTTTGTTCATTCATCATTCCTTCATGCTTTTTTGTTTCATTTCAAGGTTTAATAACCAAAACAAGGTTTGAACAAGAAAACCTCCATTCACCTAACAAAAAACATTTTTCTCCTCTCTTTGTGTGTTGCAAATCTAAGAAAAGTTGAAGATCTCAAAAGTTGCAAAATTGCAAAGTTGTCAAAGTTGTCACCTTTATTGCAATTTCATAGAAACTGACCTACAAAATTTATTTCTGACTTTCCGACCACGAGATTTAGGAATTTGAGAGTACAAAAATAGGAGTAAAGGACCCAAAAACCATTTTAAAAAATCCCTACATAGAGCGAATGAGTCCTAGGACAACTCTTGAAAACAATGTTTTATGAGAGGTACTCAAGATTTTCCCTTCTTAGATTTTCTAGAAGTTTTATTGTTTTCGATAGTATTATGTTTCATCTGCAAAACCCACTTTTTACATGTCTTAAATGAGATCATTTGGTATTTTTAATCCTTCTCCCCAAACCATTGTTCAGTCATTTCTGTCAAGACACTTTGTGACAATTTTTGAGATCATTTTTAAGTGTCCTCCACTCATCCAATTTGCGTGAAACAGATTGTGTTTAATAGCTCTATGGTTAATCTACTCAAATATGGTCTTACATTTCAGTTTTGAGTTGATTTTCTATTTTTAGTGTGTCTCCCAAAACTGTTGTTTGACTCATACCCCCATCCTAACACAAAAAGGGAAGTTGCAAGATTCCTCAAAGAATTCACTCACCTAAGGGTTGAAAGTGGATTTTAACTTGAGGGATAGATCATTTCCCGAATGAAATAGAAGAGTAGGTAGGTTCATTCACCTCATTTTCCCATTTCTATTTATAGTAAGTTTGGTGAAATATTCCAAACTTGGTATAAAACCCTATGTGTAGTGAACCTTACCCTATTTTTCTATGTTTCATATTAATATTAAACTCTTTATTTCATCATTAATACTTTTTATAGGCTAGGAAGAGTACTTATAAAAGGAAGATAGAACATTCTTCAATCAAGAAAGAACAATCTAGTAATAGGAATTTAAAGGAGAATATATCCACTCAATCATGCTTTTAGGTATCCCATACCCATTACATCATAAACCATTCGCCCATGTACATGAATATATACTTTCAAAGGGTTAACTTGTACTTTCATGAGAATAGAATGTATCTCATGCTCAATCACATCCCTAAAAATGTGTTTAATGTTTGTTAATATTTGTGAGGAGTTTGGTTTTGATTTTTTTTAATGAAGAGATTTTAAGGATCTAAATTAGTTTGTAAGTGCAAGAAAAGTTCTAACTCTACCAAATTATTGCATTGTGGGTCTAGGAGTTTGTGAAGAAATTTGGTAGTTTACATGTTGCAAGGATGATGAAAATTCTATAGGAGAGTGGGATAGAGATGAAGGATCCAAATATAGAAAATTAATTTATAACTGATGCAAGAGCATCCCAAAAGAAGCACGATCAACATCACCAAAAAATAATTGTTTTTGGGTTTGATAAGATTTCATGGGAAAACCTTCTTACATGCATATTTTTTTCTTCATTTTGGATTTGATTGTATAAGTTTCAAACTTTGATTTGATGATTTGTAAAAAAATTAAAATCTCACATTCCACGAGGTTAGAAGTGATGGTTTGGTGAAGTGTTTTGCTACACCAATTTATACATCTATGTTTGTAAGTTCTTTTTGCCAAATTATGACATTAAAAATTTGAAGATGTAAAATGTTGATGGTGGGAGAAAATATAAGTTTATTTCTTTGCAAATTATGATTTAATCAAATCTTTTCAAGAACACCAATGTACAACATTTAAAAGGAAATTATGTTGAGTTGATTAAATTCTTGCCAAGAGACTTTCCCGTTGTTTTATCTTATAAGGAAAACTGGAATGTGAAGGGGTGGTTGTATTCCATCAACTCCAAAGGAATATGGATGGTCATTGATGGAAAAAAGAGCTTTATTTGATATGAGTGTGACAACAAAAGGGATAGAAGGGGTTGACGTAGGAGTGAAATATGTAGAAAACCCCTCTCTCTTGCCCCGCCATGAGATAAGGCTTTTAAAATAGAAAGAAATGCATATCAATGAAGGGCTACAAAAAAATGAAAAGGAAAATGTTGTCATAAATAAACCATTGAAGAGTGCCATATAACAGTGCAAATATAAATTTAAATGGTTTGAGTTTATGAGAGAAAAATTTAAGAGAGCCCTCCCTGTGAGTTTAGACTGAGAATTAAGAATCTAAGATGAACGACATAGCAAGATTGAAGGTGGCATGGTAGATAGTGAGAAATAGTGAGTGAAAGAGGTTGCGCTAGAAGACAAGCAGTAATGTGAATTGGCATGTCGCTTCCAACAATCACTATTTCGGGTAGAATTAAAAGGCAAGGTGTTAATAGAAGGATTTATTTATGACAAAGCTAAATGGGGCGATACCAGGTAGGAGTCATGCTTTGCAAAGGAGAAGGGTTGATTAGATAATGTCGAGCCAATCTACATGTTAAAGAAGATTTGCAAACTGAATTTAAAACTTCGGGCATAGGAGATGAAGTGTTTGGAAGCATAGAGGATAAATTGTGAAAGTGAATGAGGAGTATAATGTGAGAAGTTCGCTTTGAAATAGAGGAAGAAGAGCTACAAAAAGGAATCACTATTAGGAAGAGCAACAAAGAATAAGGAATGCATGTGATGTAGGACCAGCCTTTGGGAATTTGAGCAAGTTGTGGATGTGTGGAGGTCATACTTAACATTTTTTGTTGGCATATGCCACCAGATAGAGTGGTAAGAAGCCACATAAAGGAGGATTCGATGCAAAGAGGAACAAGGTTAGAAGTTTTTGAGGGATGAGGGAAGAAAACAACACATGTCTATGGGAGAGATGTGGTGAGAGTCCAAAATGCCTTTAGAAATGATAGATGAAAGGAATTGATGCGAGGGAATAGTGAATGGTGGAGTTGTGTACGTGTAGATGAAGAATACAGAGAAACCATGGAGTGGCCTGGAAAATGTAATGAAATGTTTCATAAAATATGAATGAAATTATTTGTTTTCAAGTTTGAGTTATTTGTTGAATGCAGTTGTAAATCAATTGAAAATTGACATAATTTATTGTCAATTTTGGATTAATCATTAAAACAAAGTCTAATGTAATCTGAGTTTTGTGGTTTTGGGTTGAGTGTGTTTTTCTTCTTCATCAAGTGGTATCAAAGCTAGAGGTTCTGAGCATGCAGATAGAGCATGGAGAGAGAGTCGATTCACACCAATACCCGCAGGTGGAGAGGGGAGTGAGAAGAGGTTTTGAGGGCACAAGAAGATCATTGAACATGAGGAATCTTGTGACAAAACCTATGGATAATGGAAGTGTGATTGAGGATCTCAAAAGTACCATTATAGATGCGTGGAGTCCCGAGCAGTTGAGGGTTGGAAAGCGCAAATTTGGAAGTGCAAGAGAAGCTCTAAAGTATCGTTGCAGGTGTGTGGAGTCTCGAATGATTGAGAGCAGAAGGCGCAGAGAAAAGTGTTGGGGAAGTGGAAAATTATACTAGACAAAGTGAAATCTTTATGAGATTGAGGTTCCATTGCAACGTGGAGGTTGCAAGGGTTGAGTGCAATGAAGGCATGCCAGAGGAGGGCATGAAGAGAAAATGATGAAGTTTTTAGCAGAGGAGGTCAGGCTTTTAGCGATGGAGTTTGTTGGAGATTGTTCATAGTCTCGAAGGGTGATTCTATCACCTAGCTCCATATTTGTGAGCTCATCCTCACAAATTTTCCTACCTAGCATGTTTGATGCAGGAGCATCCCGAGCAAAGCGCGATCAACATCACCAAAAAATAATTGTTTCTGGGTTTGATAAGATTTCATGGGAAAACCTTCTTACAGGAAGATTTTTGTCTTCATTTTGGATTTGATTGTAGAAGTTTCAGACTTCAAGTTGATGATTTGGTTTTAAAATCTCACATTCCATGAGATTAGAAGCAAAATGGTTTGGTGAAGTGTTTTTCTATGTCAATTTATGCATCTATGTGTAAGTTATTTTTGCCAAATTGTGACATTAAAAAGTTGAAGATGTAAAATGCTGACAGTGGGAGAAAATATAAGTCTATTTCTTTACAAATTATGATTTAATCAAATTATGTTGGGTCGGTTAAACTCTTTCCAAGAGACTTTCATGTCATTTATCTTATAAAGAAAATCAAAATGTGAAGGGGTGGTTGTAGCCCATTAGCACCAAAGGAAGACGAATGGTCATTGGTGGAAAAAAGAGCTTTATTTGATATCAGTGTGACAATGGAAGGGAGAGAAGGGGTTGACATAGGAGTGAAATATGCAGAAAGCCCCTCTCTCTTGCCTCGCCGTGAGATAAGGATTTTAAAATAGAAAGAAATGCAGATCAATGAAGGGCTACGATAGAATGAAAAGGAAAATGATGTCAGAAATAAGCCATTGAAGGGTGCCATATAGCAGTGCAAATAGAAATTTAAATGGTGTAGGTTTATGAGAGAAAAATGTAAGAGAGCCCCCCTATGAGTTTAGATTGAGAATTAAGAATCTAGGATGAATGACATAGCAATATTGAAGGTGGCATGGTAGACAGTGAGAAATAGTGAGTGGAAGAGGTCGCACTAGAAGACAAACAATAATGTGAATCGGCATGTCGCACCCAACAATCACTAGTTTAGGTAGAATTAAAAGGCAAGGTGTTAATTAGAGGATTGATATGACAGAGCTAAATGGGGAGATACTAGGTAGGATTTGTCCTTTGAAAAGGAGAAGGGTTGATTAGATAATGTCGAGCCAATCTGCATGTTAAAGTAGATTTGCAAACTGAATTTAATGTTGGTTAGGCAAAGACATAAAATAGAGCATTGAAAAAATAGCTACAACAAAACAAAACAAAGTTTTTTATTTTTATTCTAATAATCCAAACTAGTTACATCGGCCTCTTTTAATAGAGGACTCCAAGAATTCAATGACAAGTAATGCTAAGAATAGCAGTGGATAAAGCAACTTTAAAACACTTTAAAACAAAACTAAAGCAATAAAATCCTACGTTGCTTCTAATCTAACCGTTACAAAAAAATATGCTATTTTTTTAATCTCCTTTTATGGAGAAATTATGCTTTATTCTAACACTCCCCCCTAATTTCTACAACTAATAGTTTCACCATTTACAATGCCCAAATTTTCTCTTAAATGCTCAAAAATCTCCTTTTCTAACGCCTTGGTAAATATATCTGCTAACAATCACTTTCTTTGAAATGGGATTATACTGTAATTTATAAGCCTTTGATTGCTCACTATAACCAATAAAAATACATTTCTCACTTTTATCATCCAATTTTCTTCTCAATTCAGATGACACTAAAGATTATGCAACACATCCAAAAATTCTCAAATGAAGTACACTACGCTTCTTACCATTCCATGCTTCTTGAGGAATTTTGTCCTTGACACTATTTGTAGGGCTTCTGTTCAAAATGGACACAGCGCAAGCTACTGCTTCTACCTAAAAATCATTAGAAAAGTTTTTAGCCTTCAACATGCTCCTAGCCATTTCCATTATGGTTCTTGTTTGTTACCAAAATTTGCACTCGATTTTGAACTACACAAGTTTCAGCAATTTTGGTAAAACATTGGATTCACTTCTATGTGGGACAGTTGGAATGAAGTGAAACCTCCGGGTTCTAGGTCGGCTCCTATTCAGATAATCATCTAAATGCACTTAAACTTGAAGGGAAAAAGGGTAGGAAGAAAACTAAACAATAAACAATTGGATACTTTAAAACCTTTCAAGGTGATACACCAAAAATATGATGATATCTTGTTTTAACAACACATAACAATGAAAATCTGACAATACTAAGTGCATAGAACACAACTTTGGTATATAAGAAATTGCATAAAATGTTTTATAGACAGGCATTAAACCAGTTCCAGACTTTAACTTAGTAGGAAAATATAAAATTCTCACAACTAACCAGGCCTGAACTAGATAAAATCTCACAATCTATAATCCATTTAGCTATAAGATAAGAGTGAACTCCAAAGTAGGTCCCAAAAGCTCTTGAATTATCAGAAAATGACTGTGAGGAATTCCTCAAAATATCATGAGTTACATCTGCCAAAAGAACACAAACTATGGCATTGAAAGTCTGCAAAAGTCTCTATCACAGAATGTAGAAGAACTAGCTCAAAAATGAGCTTCAAAACTCATAAGTACAACTCACAACCACTCAGGGTTGGATCCAGAAAAATAGCCCCCAAAATAGAACACTCCACTCTCTAAAAGAAAGTCAAATACATGGAAAAGTCTCCCCAAGTCATTAACCACCCTATGACTCAGCGAAACAACCTCTGAAAGCACTCCAACTAACAATAAATGCATCCAAACTGCTTGAGAGAAGTCAAATTCGCCCCCTAAATCTTCTCTAACATCCCTAGATACCCTCCGAATGTTTCCAATTGAAAATAATCTCCCATCATTTGTGGCATGTGTTTTGAAAACAATTTACAACTTCCCAATTTTGAGCAAATCATAAAGACTCTCCATCTTTCTCTCCTAAGACTTGGTCATATAAGCATATGTTTCTATTTTTGCATTTAAAGAAAAACAATGATTTAAAGTAAGTGATTTATAAAACATCACTTACATTAATCATCTACAATATGAACAAATGCCAACAATAAAAGACTTCAAAATTGTTTGTATCGGCTAAAAAAGTAATATGAGTCTTACTTTCACCATAGTAAAAACCTAAGGAATCAGGAGGCCACAATATAATAGTTGTGTTGTTTTATTTAAAAACATGGTCATAAAAATGAAAGCTTCCCTATTGATCATTTAGGGTTTTAACCCTAAGTAAGAGAAAAGGAAAATGAAAATTCTTTCATTCAATATTGAAACTTCACAAAGAAGCTTCTTCCGCCGCCTTAGGGTTTGAGGGCTCTTACTGCAATTTCAATGATATGATGAATTTTGCAACTGATCAGAGACATTTTCAAAAGATTTTATACAAATAAGCACAATACAGATGGATTGAATCAACTGTGAGTACGCTTTTTGCATTCCTTCTTTCATTCTTTAAGCATAAGATACTTACTCGAACTCTATAATGAAGAAACAATGGAAATTTTTTTACCTCAGTATTTCTCTGTTAGCGTCTCATTTATATGTCATGAATATTATGATTTAAAGGCTCTGAAAAAATTCTTTTAGCAGATTTCTATGTTTCTTTTTTTTTATCCAACCGCCATGAAAAGTATGAGAAACTCTTGTTGTGGTGTGTCTCAATATAACAGAAAACTACCTTGATCTCTTTGGCCCCTGGAGATACCTGTTCAGCAGATGCAAGGGTTCGATGCATTTTTTCTCTCTACTTTCTCATGAACTTCATTTTCACTGTCTGCAGGCTATGAACTTTTATTGTAACATTTTTTTGTACTTTTTGTTATGGATATCTATGAACAAGCCACGAGCTTGAGCTCCCTCCATTATGAATTCCTTGTTCTGTGCTTTTCATGGTCGACCAGGGTTTATTGTCTTTATAATTTCCATATATAGGAGGAAACCAGTAAGTTGAGGCTCATTCTGAATTTGATTTATTTTGGCTGAAACCTCCTTATTTGAAGATCTGGGTTTTTATATGTGTTAAAAAAAACTTCATCACTATTCTTTTAGTGGTTGTAGTTGTATTCCCAGTTAGCTGCTCTATATAAAATGTTGACTTTTCCATTTCCGCTCAGCTTTTATAAAAAAAATCTTGCATATTTTCTCACATTGAATGGTAACATCACCTCTCAACTCTGATGGCATTGTATCTCTACTGAATATAGATAAATGCATTACATGAATCCTTCTATTATCAAAGATATTAACTATTGTTATTTCTCATGAGCTAGAGCTATTGCAGAAATACACATCTTCCTTGCATTTATGCTTGTACCCATTTATTCCCAGTTTACCGTAGCATTATAAACTGTTCACTGTTGTATCTATGTTATTCATAGCTATGAGCTTCACCTTGGATAATACTGAGTTTTTCCTTGTTTCCTAACTTGCCTTCTCACTATGAGAACACAATAACTGTGTTTTACAGATCTGTCCATTTTGAATGCTATCACTTTGTGACGGTTAGAACATAACTCTCTCTCAATTCTTGACATTATCACAGGAGTACATTATATCTACCACTGTCATAAGGTTAGGGAATCACTATTGTATTTTGGATAAGAATTTATGTTACTAACCTTTTGAAAAAAGGAATCTTAATGCTTGACAATTGCTATGAATTATGTACATCTCATGAATTGTATACTCTGTTCATTCACAGTCTAATGTATGTTGATATTCATGAAGAGATTAATCAATGAGTGAGTTGTCCCTGCATTTTATTAGTTCTTACCATGATGATAAGATATGACTCTTTTGCTTATTTATAAAACTTCTCTCCTTTCAATGAAAGAGCTAGCCCTTGCTATAGCATTCATAATATCGGTGTCACTAGTGATCTTTTATATGTGCTTCCTCGTGATCCTTAACATGACAACATCTTGATTAACAATTGCACCTTTACAAAATCAACTTTATGTGATTATGTTTGACAACACTGCAAACTTGTAATAGTTATGCTTATAATTTAAAACACATTGCACTCCTTATCATGAGCTAGGCTCAACCCTTGTGGGAGACACATTTATCTCCATTCATTTAATCTGAAAATAACTGCACCTGTAGCTGCACATGGAACAAACAAGTTAGAAAAAATGGTTGTCTTTTGTGTGTATGTTGACCAAATGGTTTTCCTAGACACCTAAGGCATTCATTGATCTTTGATGCACATGGAGATAAGTTAATACATGCATAGGTGGATGATATAAATGATTGTGTATGGGCATGACCTTTCATTGCTTAGAGTATAACTCTAACACATTGCTTGACTGCTATAGGAATAGGAGCACATTAAAACTAGGAAGGACAAGCAATGAGGACAACACCGAAGTGAGACAAACATCAACCAGTCATTCAGGAAGTGACTGGTCATCCCTTCTACATGCACATTTATTTTCCTTCATTTATTCATGTATTGATTTATCTTTATTTGTATCAAGGAAAAATTCAGTCTCATGACTTGCTGTGTGAGACACATGTATCTTATCACATTCAATAAAGATTACATTTTCATAAATATGTGAATCTTTCTCTATTACATGCATGTGTATGAATGCCATGGTCTGTAGTTGTAATCTTTTCAAAATTTTCATTTATACATTTGAATGTGATGAAGAAGGATAATAAAATGTACCTTATCTTCCTCAGTTTAAAATAAATCCTACCCTTTTGAACCAATGGGTGAAAAATGGGTAACAATTTTGGCGGCCTTTGCTGAATGTTTGCCTGCTAAACATGAAAACTAGTAGGATAAATTTGTCCATTGGGCATGAAGTCATTAGGAAAACTTAGAAACAAACCTAGAGCAGTTTTGTACATGGTTGTAACTCCTTTGAGACTCTTAGAACATAACAGGTTGCTGGAAACTTATTGAAAATAGGAAAATACTGAAGTGAAACTATATACTGTGCTGGAACAACACTTAGGGAATGAAATGACAACTAAATTAAAGTGCATCAACACTTATTGAAAGCATAAAATCTAACCTAATATGTTCAATGATAAATCATACCTCAAAACAACATTTGAGGTGAATCCCATTAACTGGGATTGGAAGCACTTCACCTTCAGTTGTGGCCAGTTGGAAAGCATTGTGTTCTTTGCACTCCATGATGACAAATGGACCCATCCACATGTTGTCAAACTTGGTATGATGGCCCGACCTACTCCTTAGTACATCCCATTTCAGCACAAGATCTCCCACCATGAAATCCCTTGATCTAGTTTTCTTTTCAAATGTTCTCTTAGTAAGGATTTGCTGATATTCCATATTCTTCATAGCCTTGTCCTTGGTTTCTTCCAACTCCATCAACTGAGTATATCTTAAGGCAAGTGGATCAGTCTACTCAAACAAGACTAGCTGACTGGCAATGTCAAAGGCGAGTAACTCAGTAGAAATAGGTAATTTCTCTTATTTACCATACACCAGCATGTAAGGTGAATTCCCAATCACCTTCTTAGGGGTAATTCTGTCTACCCAAAGAGTAGTCTTCAGTTTGGCATGCCAATCCCTCTGATTGTTTTGAAGCATCATTTTGATAATGTTAATCAGATTCTTGTTAGTGGATTCTGCAAGTCTATTTCCCTGAGGATAATAGTTGGAGCTTGTATTCAATTAAATCACATTCTTCAATGCCCAATCAGCAACTTTCAAACCAACAAATGCCAGGGCATTGTCAGAAATTATAGAGTCTGGGACTCCAAATCTGCAAACAATATCTTCATAAAAATTCAGCACTGTCGTTTCATTAGCTTCCTTTAGAGGCAAAGCTTCTATCCATCATGTAAAATAGTTCGTTGTTGTGATAATCCACCGATGGCCTGCACTTGAGGGTGGATTGATTGCCCCTATGAAGTCAATTCCCCACTTCATAAATGACTGCTCTATCTGAATCGGTTGCAATGGAAAAGCAACAAGCTTTTCTTTGCCTGAAAATAAGGCACATTTGGAACATCTCCTGAAATATGTATGTGCATCTTTAAAAAAATTAGGCCAATAATAGCCTACTCTTAAAACCTTATATGCAGTTGTCCTTGTAGCATAATGACCTCCAGAAGGTCCGTCATCGAACTCATGTAATATCTGATCAACTTGATCATTATCAACACACCTAAGCAGTACTCCACTGTGATCCTTCCTATACAACACATCATCAATCAAGACAAAAGGAATAGAATGAAGTCGGTAGTACCTCCTTTTTGATCTATTTAGATTAGGTGGAAATTCTCTAGTTTTCAAAAAATGTGACATCTCCTGCAACCAGCTAGTAGTTTCATTATCTATTGTCCCAACATTAACCAAAACTAAGTCTCGTTCATCCTCTACTGTTGAAACGTCTTCTTTAGCCAACTGCTGGCACAGACCCTTTCTCCTCACCAACTTGGTGACCTGAACATCCACATCGTACTCCATAACTTTTGTGATCCACCCAACCCGTTTTTCATTTAGATCTTTGCTGAGTAAAAACTCTTTAACACTGGAATGTGCCACTTGTAGATGAATTTTGTTATGGGACAGTAGATGTCTAAATTTCTTTAAACTTTTCACAACAGCCAGCATGTGCTTCTCTACAAAGGTATACTTCTGCTCATAGTCTTCCAGACCCTTGCTGAAAAAAGTAATGGGCTGCTCTAACCCTTCTACATTTTTCTGCACCAAAATTGCAGAAATTACATCAAAACTTCCAAAAGCGTACAAGGTAAAATCCTTGTTGAAATCTAGGTTAACTAATGTTGGGGCTGAAGCTAATTCCTCCTTGATCAGCTAAAAACTGTCTTTTGCTTCTTGGGTCCATTTAAACTATGCATTCTTTTTTAACATAGTTGTAAGGGGTTTTAACAAGGCTGCTATATCAGGTAGAAACCTCCTGACAAAATTAATATGACCAATGAAACTCTGAAGTCCTTTCTTATGCTGAGGTAAAGGCAGCTCCAAGATTGTTGCAACTCTTTCAAGATCCACAGTGATTCCATTTTTAGATACTACATACCCAAGAAGCTTTCCTTCATGAACAGAGAAAACACATTTCTTGGGATTCAATGATATACCGAACTCCTGACAACATTCAAAAATCTACCTCAAATGGTCAATGTGATCTGCTGTCTTCTTGGAATAGATAGTGATGTCGTCAAGGTATACTAAAACAAACTTATACATTAAGTTACTAAAG
Organism: Sequoia sempervirens; assembly: GCA_007258455.2. NCBI lineage: Eukaryota > Viridiplantae > Streptophyta > Pinopsida > Cupressales > Cupressaceae > Sequoia > Sequoia sempervirens. The sequence continues at coordinate 66,908,332 of VDFB02109042.1, read as the reverse complement.
GCCATTTCCATAGCCTTTTGGAAGGTTGCTCCAATGTTAGACAAACCAAATGGCATTTTCTTGTACGCCATTTTGCCCCACTTTGTGGTGAATATAGTTTTAAATTGATCTTCTTCTTTTACCAAAATCTGGTTATAACCAGAATATCCATCCAATAAAGAAAAACGTTCAGAACCTGACACACATTGAAGAATCTGCTCCATGGACGGAAGGGGGTGCCTGTCCTTTAAAGAAGCTCTGTTCAAATCTCTGAAGTCTATGCATAATCTAAGTTCTCCATTCTTCTTCCTTACAGGGACTACATTTACAACCCAACTAGTATTCTTGATGGGAAAAATAATCCCACTTTCTATAAATTTGAAAACTTCCTTTGGCATTAATGGCTCCAATTTGGGATTAACTAGCCTTTGTTTCTGCCTTATGGGCTTGGCTGTTGGCTCCAATTCTATTGTATGTTGTGCAAGGCATGGATCAAATCCCTTCAAATCTCCATACTCCCAAGCAAATATGTCAATGAATTCTTGGAATAATTGTAGAAAAGACTGCTTTTCAGCAGCAGAATTTATTTTTCCTATCTTGAGGCTTTTCTTGGGTGCAATTTCTAAGTCCTCATAGTGAGTTTGTTGAACCAGCAAATTGGCCTTGTTACTTTTGGCCTGATCATCGAAGTTGAAAATACTTTCTAAGGTGACCAATCCCTTAGGCAACTTGTTGTTCTTCAATTGTAGTGCTTGATCTCCATACTGCTATTTGATTTTCTCCTAGTTTGATGCTGCAAAAATTACAAAATTTTCTCATCACTCTCAAAGACCTGCCAGTTAACATTGTTATCAGGAACTGAAGGCCTAATAATAACCTTGATGTGTTGTTGATTGCATCACTTCCTTACACTGTTCAAAATGTCAAACTGAGCCCCCACAGCTGCTAACCTGTCAGCATGTTAATTCTGATTTCTTGGGATTGAAATAATATTGAAAGCTTCAAATTCCTCTATGAGGTCCCAAACCCTATGTTTATACAATTTAAGAACATCATTTTTAACAACATTCAGGCCTCTAACCTGATTTACTATTAATTCACTATCCCCATGCACCTTTAGACACTTGATTCCATGCTTCTTCACCCATTCCAACCCTTGAATAAGACCTTCATATTCTGCTATGTTATTAGTGCATGAAAATGCAAATCTAAAGGCTGCATAATATCTTTCAGCTCTTGGGAAAGCCAAAAATGCACCTCCACCAGCACCATGTCTGCTCCTTGGGCCATCAAAATACATTTCCAAAACTTCATCTTGTTGATCACAATCATTCTCTGACCTCTTAACCAAGTTAGGCATCACTATGTCAGCTTCTTGAAACATGTAATTACCCATACCAACATCCAACACCAAGTCACTTTCAACACTAGAAGTTTGGTCTGTTGACCACTCATCTAAAAGTATATCGGGGATATCATTAACTGCAGTACAAGGATTAGAGACTGCAGCATGGTCATCTTGTTCAAAATTTACACAATTGGCATTTCTTGTACTAGGTATATAGGGTTCTATATTATCTTTTGCAAGTAACTCAGACTTAATGGTTACTTTGGTTCCATACCTAGTACAGAACAACATGTGAGACCAGTTGGATGAAAGGTATCCTCCTATTTTAGTTGTAAACTCTCTTGACAAACATAACCCAAAATACGAGGGAAAATCTGCTACATAAATGTCTTGGGAAATCAAAAAATTAGGGCAAGCATGCAGAGTTAAGCTAGCATCTTTGATAAGACCCACTGCATTAACATATGAGCCATCCAGCTGGACAACTCCTTTCTCTAAAGGCTCATATTTTAATCCTAACTGATCAGCTACTTGCTTGGGCATCACAGAACAGGTAGCACCACTATCTACCATACAATTATGCACTAAATTGTTCCCAATAATCAATGAAACATAGAAAAAAGGAGGTCTCACATTCTTACCTTGAATCGTAGATTTTCCTTTGCTACTGGGATTAGCAACTTTCCCTTGATCATCATTAGTCATCATGACCTTTTGGGAATCAACAACTTGTTTAGGATTTGCATCTTCAAACAATGCCTTTTTAAGAAAATTAGCCTGTCCAGGAATACTTAAGGAATCCCACATGGTCATATTCACATTCATCTTCTTCATACTGTCCACAATGTTGTAAGGTACAGTTAAAGGTACCTTTTGGTGTACTTTAGCAGCAGCCGGTTCCATGCTCTTGTGAGGCTGCTCATTGATTGGCAAGACATTAGTTTTTTTTGGTACATTTGGAATAGGTGTGGATGATGCTTCTATAGTTGCAGGTCCCTTGTTTTTATCAGCTGATTGCTCCACCTCTAGAGCTCTTTTCTTAGCTCGTGTATTGGCTACAATTGTTGAATCACCGTTCACACCACAAAGCTCTTCACCTTGCCAATTTAGAAATGCAGTCTCATTAGAATGTATATCTGATTGTTGTTCAGGTATACTAGCAGGTACATCTGGTCGTGAACTAATAGCATTTTGACCCATAAGTTCCTGATTAATTACCCCATTTGAACATGAAGCCTGATTATGTGCTTGATTACATGGATAACACCATTCATTTTCTGCTACAAAATTATTCTGAGCCCGAAACTATATCTTTCACTGGGTTGACAAAATAAGCAACCCTATCAAGGTGCCTATCAGAGGTAGGTAAAGGGGCTAAAGATGGCATTTGTAATGGCATTCTTGACTGAATTTTAGGAAAGTAGGGCATAGGTGGCCTAGGTGCTATCTTGCCTGCTTGAATGAGGTTATTTTCTGCCTTAATAGCTATACTATAAGCCTAAGGTAAAGAAGTACCCCCCATGGACTGTATCATGACTAGGATATCACTATTTAAACTTTTCAAATAGTATAAGAACACATAGTTAGCAAAAGGCCTTACCGTAGCAGGTATTTTGTTCCAAGTCTTTTGAAATCGGATGTTGAAATTTGTCATTTGCTCTTGTGGGGCTCTTTTAATGGTTGTTAACTTCTCTACCAAAGATAGGTGATCAGATTTCTCCTCAAAAAATCTGGTAAATTCATCACCAAGCTCATCCCATGTTGAAATAGAGCCCACCGACAAGCTTCTAAACCATTCCAATGCCTTCTTCTTGAAAGATGCAGCCAACAATCTCACAGCTACATTTTCTTGTGTTACATGATGCACATTGCACAATGCTGCCACATCTCTGATATGTTCAAAAGGTGTTATTTTCCCTTCTCCAGTAAACTCTGGTAGCCCTTTTAATGTTGCCAATGGAATGTCATCATGTTGTGCTAAATTAAGGGGACTACCCTGGTTGAATGGTACAAAAGCAAAGGCTCTTGGTACTACCATTGAGCTAGAATGTGTTGGTATGCTTGCTGAAGCAGAGCTTGAACTGACTAGTACTGAACTTGAACTTGATGAAAAATTACTTGCTGCAGTAGAATTTTTACTTGTTGAACAATTGAAAGCCCCAAAAGAAGAGATATAAAGTTTTGTTCTAAAGGTAGGTGATGTTGAATGCCTAGCAAGAGGGTCTCTTCTTCTTCTCCTTTCGTATGAAAACAATGCCTTGTCACTAACACTAGGTGGTGTTGACTGAACTTTGGGGGAACGAACAGTCCTTCTGAGTGCTCTCCCTTTTCTTCTTGGAGGGGATAAATGTAGAAACTCTACAAATTTTGAACTTCTGGTTTCTATTCTTCTCATATAAACAAATGCATTGATCTTTTTTCTCCACACAGAGTCGCCAGATATGCTAAAAAAACAACCTCTACAAGGCTATTAGCTCACTGTCAGCACATCAAAACAACAAGACTTAAGAATTTTAATTCTGACTCTATCCCACCGAGCGTGCCAAAATTTTTTGTTACCAAAATTTGCACCCGATTTTCAACTACACAAGTTTCAGCAATTTTGGTAAAACATTGGATTCACTTCTATGTGGGACAGTTGGAATGAAGTGAAACCTCCAGGTTTTAGGCCGGCTCCTATTCAGATAATCATCCAAATGCACTTAAACTTGAAGGGAAAAAGGGTAGGAAGAAAACTAAACAATAAACAACTGGATACTTTAAAACCTTTCAAGGTGATACACCAAAAATATGATGATATCTTGTTTTAACAACACATAACGATGAAAATCTAACAATACTAAGTGCATAGAACACAACTTTTGTATATAAGCAACTGCATAAAAAAATTTATAGACAGGCATTAAACCAGTTCCAGACTTTAACTTAGTAGGAAAATAGAAAATCCTCACAACTAACCAGGCCTGAACTAGATAAAATCTCACAATCTATAATCCATTTAGCTGTAAGATAAGAGTGAACTCCAAAGTAGGTCCCAAAAGCTCTTGAATTATCAGAAAATGACTGTGAGGAAGTCCTCAAAATATCATGAGTTACATCTGCCAAAAGAACACAAACTCTGGCATTGAAAGTCTCCAAAAGTCTCTGTCACAGAATGTAGAAGAACTAACTCAAAAATGAGCTTCAAAACTCATGAGTACAACTCACAACCACTCAGGGTTGGATCCAGAAAAATAGCCCCCAAAATACAACACTCCACTCTCTAAAAGAAAGTCAGATACATGGAAAAGTCTCCCCAAGTCATTAACCACCCTATGACTCAGCGAAACAACCTCTGAAAGCACTCCAACTGACAATAAAGGCATCCAAACTGCTTGAGAGAAGTCAAATTCGCCCCCTAAATCTTCTCTAACATCCCTAGATACCCTCCTAATGTTTCCAAAGTGAAAATAATCTCCCATCATTCATGGCATGTGTTTTGAAAACAATTTACAACTTCCCAATTTTGAGCAAATAAAAAAGACTCCATCTTTCTCTCCTAAGACTTGGTCATATAAGCATATGTTTCTATTTTTGCATTTAAAGAAAAACAATGATTTAAAGTAAGTGATTTATAAAACATCACTTACATTAATCATCTACAATATGAACAAATGCCAACAATAAAAGACTTCAAAATTGTTTGTATCAGCTAAAAAAGTAATATGAGTCTTACTTTCACCATAGTAAAAACCTAAGGAATAAGGAGGCCACAATATAATAGTTGCGTTTTTTTATTTAAAAACATGGTCATAAAAATGAAAGCTTCCCTATCGATCATTTAGGGTTTTAACCCTAAGTAAGAGAAAAGGAAAATGAAAATTCTTTCATTCAATATTGAAACTTCACAAAGAAGCTTCTTCCGCCACCATAGGGTTTGAGGGCTCTTACTGCAACTTCAATGATATGATGAATTCTGCAACTGATCAGAGAAATTTTCAAAATATTTTGTACAAATAAGCACAATACGGCTGGATTGAATCAACTATGAGTACGCTTTTTGCATTCCTTCTTTCATTCTTTAAGCATAAGATACTTACTCGAACTCTATGATGAAGAAACAATGGACATTTTTTTACCTCATTATTTCTCTGTTAGCGTCTCATTTATCTATCATGAATATTATGATTTAAAGGCTCTGAAAAAAGTATTTTAGCAGATTTTTGTGTTTCTTTTTTTTTTATCCAGCCGCCATGAAAAGTATGAGAAACTCTTGCTGTGGTGTGTCTCAAAATAACAGAAAACTCCCTTCTCTTTGGCCCCTGGAGATACCTGTTCAGCAGATGCAAGGGTTCGATGCATTTTTTATCTCTACTTTTTCATGAACTTCATTTTCACTATCTGTAGGCTGTGAACTTTTATTGTAACATTTTTTTGTACTTTTTGTTATGGATATCTTTGAACAAGCCACGAGCTTGAGATCCCTCGATTATGAATTACTTGTTTTGTGCTTTTCATGGTCGACTAGGGTTTATTGTCTTTATAATTTCCATATACAGGAGGAAACTAGTAAGCTGAGACTCATTCTGAATTTGATTTCTTTTGGCTGAACCTCCTTATTTGAAGATTTGGGTTTTTATGTGTGTTAAAAAAAACTTCATCACTATTCTTTTAGTGGTTGTAGTTGTATTCCCAGTTCGCTACTCTATATAAAATGTTGAATTTTCCATTTTCGCTCAGCTTTTATAAAAAAAACTTGCATATTTGCTCACATTGAATGGTAACATCACCATTCAACTTTGATGGCATTGTATCTCTACTTAATATAGATAAATGCATTACAAGAATCCTTCTATTATCAAAGATATTAACTGTTGTTATTTCTCATGAGATGGAGCTATTGCAGAAATACACATCTTCCTTGCATTTATGCTTGTACCCATTTATTCCCAGTTTATCGTAGAATTATACACTGTTCACTGTTGTATCTCTGTTATGCATAGCTACGGGCTTCACCTTGGATAATACTGAGTTTTTCCTTGTTTCCTAACTTTCCTTCTCACTATGAGAACACAATAACTGTGTTTTATAGAACTGTTTGTTTTGAATGCTATCACTTTGTGACGATTAGAACATAACTCTCTCAATTCTTGACATTGTCACAGGAGTACATTATATATGCCACTATCATAAGGTTAGGGCATCACTATTGTATTTTGGATAAGAATTTATGTCACTAACCTTTTGAAAAAAGGAATCTTAATGCTTGACAATTGCTATGAATTATGTGCATCTCATGAATTGTATACTCTGTTCATTCACAGTCTAATGTATGTTGATATTCATGAAGAAATTAATCAATGAGTGAGTTGTCCCTACATTTCATTAGTTCTTACCATGATGATAAGATATGACTCTTTTGCTTATTTATAAAACTTCTCTCCTTTCAATGAAAGAGCTAGCCCTTGCTATAACATTCATAATATCGGTGTCACTAGTGATCTTTTATATGTGCTTCCTCATGATCCTTAACATGACAACATCTTGATTAACAATTGCACCTTTACAGAATCAACTCTATGTGATTGTGTTTGATAGCATTGCAAACTTGTAATAGTTATGCTTATAATTTAAAACACACTGCACTCCTTATCATGAGTTGGGCTCAACCCTTGTGGGAGCCACATTTATCTCCACTCATTTAATCTGAAAATAACTACACCTGTAGCTACACATGGAACAAACAAGTTAGAAAAAATGACTGTCTTTTGTGTGTACATTGACCAAATGGTTTTCCTAAACACCTAAGGCATTCATTGATCTTTGATGCACATGGAGATAAGTTAATACATGCATAGGTGGATGATATAAATTATCATGTATGGTTATGACCTTTCATTGCTTAGAGTATAACTCTAACACATTGCTTGACTGCTGTAGGAACAAGAACGCATGAAAACTAGGAAGGAAAAGCAACGAGGACAACACCGAAGTGAGACAAACATCAACCAGTCATTCAAGAAATGACTGGTCATCCCTTCTACATGCACATTTATTTTCCTTCATTTATTCATGTATTGATTTATCTTTATTTGTATCAAGGAAAAAGTCAGTCTCATGGCTTGCTGTGTGAGACACATGTATCTTATCACATTCAATAAAGATTACATTTTCATAAATATGTGAATCTTTCTCTATTACATGCATGTGTATGAATGTCATGGTCTGTAGTTGTAATCTTTTCAGATTTTTCATTTATACATTCAAATGTGATGAAGAAGGATAATAAAATGTACCTTATCTTCCTCAGTTTAAAATAAATCTACCCTTTTGAACCAATGGGTGAAAAATGGGTAACAATTCTATTCTTTCTCTCTGCTACACCATTTTGTTGCAGTGTGTACCTTGTTGTCAATTGTTTCTTGATCCCATGATCTCTGCAAAAATCTAAAAATTCATTAGAATTAAATTCACCACCTTTATCAGATTTGAGTACTTGATATATTGTTCATTTTGCTTTTCCACCATAGACTTGAACTCCTTGAATTTACTGAATGCTTTGGACTTCTGCTTGAGAAAATATACCCATGTCTTCCTGCTAAAATCATCAATGAAGGCTAGGAAATAAATACTACCTCAAAATGATGGAGTTTGCATTGGTCTGGACATAAATCACTATGCACTATCTCCAATAATTCCCTTGCTCTATAGGGGGTTCCTACAGGAAAACTCTCTCTATGTTGTTTTGCTAAAATGCAACTCTCACATGAATTTGTTGGTTGCTCTATAGGAGGTAATCCTTTTACCATCTATTTCTTTTGTAACAAATTCAAACCTCCAAAATATAAATTTCCATACCTCAAATGCCATGGCCATGGCTGGTCTAACTGCACAGTTTTGAAATTGGCTTCTTATTCTCCTTGGGCACACTTAATTTGGAGGGGGAACATTTGATTCTTAGTCATCTCCACTTTTGCAGTCAACCTGTCATTTGGAAATCTATCCAATATTTTGCAAACATTGATACTCTATAACCCTTTTGTACTAGCTATCCAACACTCATCAAATTATGCTTTAGTCCAAGTACAAAATAAACATCAGAAATAAAATTTCTTTCACCATTTCTTGTCAAAACATTTATTACTCCTTTACCCATTACAACCACTATATTATCATTTCTCAATTTCACTTCAGACCTTATAGAATCATCAAGACTAGCAAACAAGTCTTTGTTCCTTGTCATATGGTTGTACTGCATCCACTATCCAAAAAGAAAATGTTTCTAGTGCTCTCTTGAGCAACATGACATGTGATGAACACAATTTTAGATTTAGATGTAGACTCATTTGTGTAATTTTCATTTTGTTTATCCATATCTCCTTGTTTCGTTCTACACTCATAAGCATAATGACCATATTTTTTGCAATAATAACACTAAATGTTAGATTTATCAAACCTTTGTGAATTTGGATTGGAATGATTGTTTCCACGTCCTCTATTATTGTAATTTTAATTATTCCTCTCACCTTGATCTGGATTATTCTTTTCACTTTGATCTAAATCACTTCTACCACCTCTGCCTCTGCCTCTTCCTCTGAAGCTTGACCTTCCTCTTCCTCTGTCAGATGATACCTGAGACTTGAAAACATTCTCAATAGAAGTATTGTTATTTCTATTCATTCTGGACTCATGTGTTAACAAAGATCCAAGTAATTCATCTACTGATAACTGTGTCAAATCCTTGGATTGCTCAATTGCTACAACTATAGCATCAAATTTATTGGGTAAACTCCTCAAAATATTTTCTATAATCTTCTGATCTATTAAATCTTCTCCATTAGATCTAATTTGAACTACAATATTCATGACTTTACTCATAAATTGGTCTATGGATTCAGATTAATTCATTTGCAAATTTTCAAAACTTCTTCTAAGAGTCTGTAGTTTAGCCACTTTCACCTTTGTAGTACCTTGATAGGCTGTCTCCAAAATATCCCATGGTCTCTTGGATCTCGTTGTTGTTGCAACTCTAGAAAATATGGACCCATCCATTGCTTGCTGAATTAAAAATAAAGCTTTTGCATCCTTTTTCTTGTTGTCTTTAAGTTGATCTTTTTCTCCTTGTGTTAATGCCTAAAAGGCTGCCCAATCCCGTGGTTCTGCAAAACCATTTTCTACCAAATCCCAAACATCTTGTGAACAGAATAATGTTTTCATCTTAATTTCCCAAAAATCATAACTCTTACCAGTGAAAATAGGAATTTGAGGCTGAGAAATACTCTAGTGCTTGCTACCATTGTCTGAACCAATCTGCTATAGCAATCTAATTCTTCAAACTATGGCTTCTACTTTCTCCATACAATTCTGCCCAACTTGGCTCTAATACCACTTTGCTGGTTAGGCAAAGACATAAAACAAAGCATTGAAAAAACTGCTACAACAAAACAAAACAAAGTTTTTTATTTTTCTTCTAATAATCCAAACTAGTTACAACGACCTCTTTTAATAGAGGACTCCAAAAATTCAATGACAAGAAATGCTAAGAATAGGAGTAGATGAAGCATGTTTAAAACACTTTAAAACAAAACTAAAGAAATAAAATCCTACGTTGCTTCTAATCTAACCGTTACAAAAAAATATGTTGTTTTTTTAATCTCCATTTATGGAGAAATTATGCTTTATTCTAACATTTAAAACTTCAATCGCAAGAGACGAAGTGTTTGGAAGCATAGAGGATAAATTGTGAAAGTGAATGAGGAGCATAATGTGAGAAGTTGGCTTTGAAATAGAGGAAGAATAGCTACAAAAAGGAATTGCTGCTAGGAAGAGTAACAAAGCATAAGGAATGCATGCGATGTAGGACCAGCTTGTGGGAAGTCGAGCAAGCCACAGATGTGTGGAGCTCATGGTTAACATTTTTTGTTGGCATATGCCACTAGACAGAGTGGTAAGAAGCCACTTAAAGGAGGATTTGATGCAAAGAGGAACAGGGTTAGAAGTTGTTGAGGGATGAGGGAAGCAACCAATGTTGATTTTTGTAGCTTGAAAGGTGGGATGTGGATTTTTTTTAAAGCAACTTGTGTTGGATATGCTTTAAATCACTTTAAAGCAACTCGAGTTAGATGTGCTTTAAAACAATTCGAGTTGGATTTTTAGCAACAACAGGATTTTTATTCTTTAATAGAATGTTTTCGAGTTTGTGAGGATAAGATAAATCCAAGCGTGATTTTATGTGCAATTAAAGCTAAAGAAAGCAAGGAAAGATTCTTTCCTTTGACGTTAAGTAAAGCAGCTAGGCTCTATAAATGTAAGATTGTTGTAGCAAACTCATATTGTATTTTTGAAAGAAAAGTTTGTTGTTAGGCTGAATAGAAGATCCAACATTTGCAGGTTTTTCCCCTCATTGGGGTTTCCTGGGTAATTCTGTGTTATTGTCTTTTTGTGATTGGCTTCTTGTTATTTTTGCTTCCACTGTTATTAGTTGTTATTTAAATCAGTGTATTAATTGTTATAAATCATATTTCTTTTCTGTGAATTTATTGTGCAATTAATCTGTAGCTGGGCTATAAGAAATTAACATGGTATCAGAGCACTAAACTTTGAATACGAAGCCAAGATTTGTGACGCAGATTTCAAGAAAAAAAAATTTTAAAAATCATATTTTCGTCTCTAGTTCTTTTGTGGCTATAACAACCAGTGTTCGATACGAGGACAGGCTTGAGGGTGCATCTAACTTCTTGCAGTGGAAGGTCCGGATTACATCCGTTCTCAAGGAGAACAGGCTGTGGATCTATGCTAGTATAGAAGTGACACCACCAAAAAATGATCCTGTTGCCTTAGATTCGCATGAAGTCAAAGAGGCCAAGGCTCAGAGGATTATCCTGGATGGAGTAAGAGATCATTTAATTCCTCATTTATCGGGGAAAGACACGGCCAAGGAGATGTGGGTTACACTCACAAAACTTTATCAGAGTGACTATCAGAGTCGTAAGATGATGCTCAAGGAAAAATTGCATAATACCAAGATGTCCAAAGGTGAGAGTGTGACCTCTTACTTGTCCAAGCTGACACAGGTCAGGGATGAGCTTGCTGCTGTTGGAGAGATGATTAATAAAGATGAATTGGTGTGTATAGCCTTAAATGGTTTTTCGAAGCATTGGGAAGTGTTTTTCAAGTGTGTTGTTGGTAGAGATCAGCTACCTGATTGGGCAAGACTTTGGGATGATTTTGTTCAGGAGGAGATCCGTGAAGGTGCTCATCAGGGAGATCAGACGAAGAAGGGTCAAGATGAAGAAAATCTTGCTCTTGCAAGCAAGGGTAAGAAGAATTCCAATAAAGAGCAATCGGAAGGTTCTTCTTCCAAGAGTGGGAAGAAGAAAGATCTGAGCAAGATTAAATGTTTTTGTTGCCATCAGATGGGTCACTATGCCAGTCAATGTCCGAATAAGAAAAATAAGGACAAGCAGAAGAAGCATTTTGCTACTACAACAGAGGTGGACGAGTTTGCATCACAATTTGAGAATGAGTTTTCACTCATTTCCTATCTCTCAAGTTCAATTGCCAACAGGGTATGGTATATTGACAGTGGGGCTTCTCGCCACATGACGGGAGTAAGAGAATGTTTCACCAAGTTGGAGGAGAAGAAGTTAGACTTCTATATTGAGCTTGGAGACAATGCCAAGTACCATGCAACTGGTATTGGCACCGTCAAGTTTCAGAGGGAGTCTGGAAAACCTTTGTTGGTGGAGGATGTGTTGTATGTCCCTGGCATGACAAAGAATTTAATCTTAGTTTCTTCTTTGGAAGACAAAGGTTACATCGTGACCTTTGAGAGGGGAAAAGTCTATATTCATCCCAAAGATTCCAAGGTTGCAAAAGTGATTGGAGTTAGGCATGGCAGCTTGTTTCGGTTACAGTTTGAGCCAACACATGTGTTGGTTAGTAGCTGTAAAGGGATAGGAGAATTGTGGCATAGGAGGATGGCTCACCTTCACCATGGAGCACTTAATATTCTTAAGGAAATAGTGACGGGGCTTCCTGAGATGAAAACAGAAAAGCATGAGGTGTGCAAAGGCTGTGCACTTGGGAAATATGCCAAGACCAATTTTCCAAATAGCAACACTAGATCCAAAGGGATTTTGGATCTTGTACACTCAGATGTGTGTGGGCCCATGTCAACAACATCCTTGAATGGATGTGAGTATTATGTTACCTTCATTGATGATTTCTCCAGGAAGACGTGGATATATTTCATGAAGAATAAAGATGAGGTCTTCAGTAGGTTCAAAGAGTTTAAGGCTCTCGTGGAGAACCAAACAGGGAGAAAGATCAAGATACTGAGGTATGATAATGGAGGCGAGTATACCTCGAATGCCTTCAAATATTTTTGTGCTAAGGAAGGTATCAAGAAAGAGTTGACAGTTTTGTACAACCCGCAGTAGAATGGGGTTGTTGAACGGAAGAATAGGGCTATAGTTGGAGTAGCCAAGGCCATGCTTCATGATCAAGATTTGCCTTGGTTCTTATGGGAAGAAGCTTGCAATACTGATGTGTATTTGCAGAATAGGAGCCCTCATAAAGTGTTAGGCAAGTTGACTCCAGAAGAGGCATTCACTGGTAAGAAACTAGATTTGGGGCACATTCGCATCTTTGGATGCCTTGTGTATTGTCACATTCCTGTTGAGAAGAGAACCAAGTTGGAACCTACTACAAAGAAGGGTATCCTTGTTGGGTACAGTGAAACTTCTAAGGCTTATAGGGTTTACATTCCTGCTCTCAGGAAAATAGTGGTTCACAGAGATTGAAGTTTGAGGAAGAGAGGGCTCTTCAGAAGTCAAGCAACTTGATGAATGAGGAGGAACAATCATCCATGATTGAGGTAGCACAAATTCCTCAAACTTCAGTCACGCAAGCTGGAGAGCAGAGCAAGTAGGCCAAGTAGGGTGATCAGATAGAGGAACAAATAATTCCTCAGCCTCAAATTCCTATTACTAAGAAGAGGAGAAACAAGGCAGCTGAGCAAACATTGAGAGAAGCTCAAGAATATGTAGGTGATCCTCAAGATTCAGTCAGATAGAGAAGGGATCCCAGACGTTAGTTTGAGTATGTGGCACTTATGAGTGAATTAATTGAAGTAGAGCCTTCTAGCTTTCAAGAGGCATCCAAACACCAAGTATGGAGGGATGCCATGGTGGAAGAGTATTCTTCCATCATGAAGAATAGTGTGTGGGAGGTAGTACCACGACCAGAAGATAAGTCTGTGGTGGGGTCGAGATGGTTGTATAAGATTAAGCATGCTGCAGATGGTAGTGTGGAAAAGTTCAAAGCTCGGTTTGTGGCTAATGGGTTTTCTCAGAAGGAAGGAGTCGACTATGACGAGACTTTCGCTCCAGTAGCCAGGTACTCATCCATAAGAGCTATCAATTTTGTAGCAACACAAATGGGTTGGAGGATTCACCAGATGGATGTAAAGACAACCTTCCTCAATGGAGTGATTGAGGAATAGATTTACATAGAGCAGCCAGAAGGATTTGAAGCACATGAGAGGGATTCTCATTTATGCAGGTTGAAAAGAGCACTGTATGGACTCAAGCAGGCTCCTAGGGCGTGGTATTCACATATCGACAGTTACTTGTAGAGTGTGGGCTTCATCAAGAGTGAGGCGGATCTGAACCTGTACTACGTTCAGGTGAAAGGCAAACTTCTCATATTGTTGTTATATGTTGATGACCTATTTCTCACAGGGTCAGAGGAGCTCATAGCACACTGCAAGCGGGATCTTGCAGGAGAGTTTGAGATGAAGGACTTGGGGTTGATGCATTACTTTTTGGGATTGAAGTTGTGGCAGAAAGAGGGAGAGATCTTCCTTGGACAAGGGAAGTACTTAATTGATATCTTGAAGCGATTCAGGATGGAAAACTGTAAACCTATGTCAACGCAACTTGTGACCAATTGGAAGAAGATTGATGCTTCTAGATCAGAGGCAGTGAACCCGACTTTATACAAATAGTTGATAGGCTCTCTTATGTATCTGGTCAACACCAGGCCAAACATTTGTTTTGCAGTGAACTCACTAAGTCAGTTTATGGTGGAACCTAAACGTGTGCACTGGATAGCTGTGAAGCATGTTTTGAGATATCTCCAAGGCATAGTTGATTATGGGCTGAAGTATGTTCAGTAGGATGGAGTGAAGCTCGAGGGGTTTACTGATGCAGATTGGGCAGGCAGTACAACTAATCGGAAGAGCACTTCAGGGTGCAGTTTCAGTTTGGGATCAGGAGCAGTCTCTTGGTACATCAAGAAACAGAAGTCAGTTGCGCTGAGTTCTGCAGAGGCCGAGTATATGGCAGCTAGTATGGCTACATGTGAGGCTATCTGGCTTCAGAAACTTCTAGCTGGACTCTTCGATCAGGAGTTGGATCCTACAGTCATTTACTGTGATAATCAGAGTTGTATCAAACTCTCTGAGAATCCAGTGTTTCATGACAAGTCAAAGCACATTGAGATCAAGTACCACTTCATCAGAGATTGTGGGAGATGGGGATAGTGAAGCTCCATTACATTGGACTACGGACGAACAGATCGTAGATATCCTGACGAAGGCCTTGATGAAGAGCAAGTTTGAATTCTTAAGGGATAAGTTGGGTGTTGTGCAGAACACCTTCCTCGCTAAGAGGGAGTGTTGATTTTTGTAGATCGAAAGGTGGGATTTGGATTTTTTTTAAAGCAACTTGAGTTGGATATGCTTTAAATCACTTTAAAGCAACTCAAGTTAGATGTGCTTTAAAACAATTCGAGTTGGATTTTTAGCAACAACAGGATTTTTATTCTTTAATAGAATGTTTTCGAGTTTGTGAGGATAAGATAAATCCAAGTGTGATTTTATGTGTAATTAAAGCCAAAGAAAGCAAGGAAAGATTCTTTCCTTTCATGCTAAGTAAAGCAGCCAGGCTCTATAAATGTAAGATTGTTGTAGCAAACTCATATTGTATTTTCGAAAGAAAAGTTTGTTGTTAGGCTGAATAGAAGATCCAACATTTGCAGGTTTGTCCCCTCATTGGGGTTTCCTGGGTAATTCTGTGTTATTGTCTTTTTGTGATTGGCTTCTTGTTATTTTTGCTTCCGCTGTTATTAGTTGTTATTTAACCCAGTGTATTAATTGTTATAAATCAGATTTCTTTTCTGTGAATTTATTGTGCAATTAATCTGTAGCTAGGTTATAAGAAATTAACAACCAACACATGTCTATGGGAGATATGTGGTGAGCTCATCTAGAATGCCTTTAGAAACGATAGATGAAAGGAATCGATGTGATGGAATAGTGAATGGTGGAGTTGTGTATGTGCAGAGGAAGAATATAAAGCAACCATGGAGTGGCCTAGAAAATGTAATGAAATGTTTCATGAAATTATTTGTTGAATGCAATTGTAAATCGATTTAAAATTGACACAAATTATTGTCAATTTTGGATTAATCGTTAAATGGAGTCTAATGTAATCTGAGTTTTGCGGTTTTGGGTTTAGTGTGGTTTTCTTCCTCATCAATAACATGTAACCTTGGAGATAGGGAAATTTACCTCAATAAGAATTCTATGGTTTGAGATGTAGAGTCCATGTCATCATTTTTAATGGGAACAAAGTATAAATAATGTATGAAAGTCCATGTATGTAAATATTTGTATGGTTTGGGGCATGGAGAGCAAGTTCTATTTTGTGAATTTATAAGGAGTGTAAATTTTTTGGTGAAGTTTGTATTCTATTAAAGAAGAGAATTGTAGGATAATTTGGAGTTGATTTTGTAGCTTGCAAGTTGCAAGTAGGATGAGGAAGCCTACTAGACAAAGTAGGGAATGGTGTGAGGAGTGTATTTTTTGTTTACAAACTATAAAGTGTAATTGCACTCCATAGCTAAGGCTTGATAGGCATTATGCACATTACAATGGTAAGAGATGATCTTACAACTATGCATGGGGAGAAGTTTGTAGACCAAAGAAATGGTGGAGCATAATGATTAAGAAGTAATTAGTAGTTTGCAGTGAGATGTATAGTTTGCAAGGTGACCAATGAAGCCTATGATCTACCTACAAGGAATTATGTGGGGTTATAAGGTGAGGGAGCTAGGTGTGCACTTTACAACATACAAAGTGAAAAATACAAAATGAAGTTGCAACTCTACCCATTGAATTGCAAACTTAGGAATTAAAAAAAAAAATATGAACTCCCCAATCATATAAATTGAATATCAAGGAACACTAAAATCATATGTCAAAGGAAAGATACTATATATGTATATATATTATCTTTCCTTTGATTGGTATATATCATTACGGCCCACAAAATTGGAATTTCAGATTGGTAATCAGTGGGAGGCCAAATATTAAATATAGGTAACAATGAGGGCACAAAATTTGTAAACTTAGGTGACAGACCAACACACCCAACCAAGGCTATTGAGGAAGGAATCTCTTCCCTTAAAAAGGACTTATATATGGTTTATGATACCTCAAAGGGTGATATTTTTTAGATGAATGATAATTAATAGTTAGAGGTGAAAAATAAAAAAATGTTCTTCCAAAAAATAAAGGATAATTACAAAATGATAATTAAATTCCAAGTTAAGAAGGGATAGTTGGGCATGTCTTAGAAGCAATAAAAGTATTGTTTAAAGCTAGTTATTTTATATTTTTATCAAGATCTTGGTCAAAGGAGTGCTTTTGAAGATGATCATTTTAATATTTTAGTTTTGTTGTTAATATAATTGGTGAAGGATTCACATCCCTCACTTTTTAAAAAATCCTCTAGGAAATCCTTAAGATAATCAAGGGATGTTTTTTCTTTCTTTAATATTTTTGTAAACACCCTTAAGATAATCAAGGGATATTTGTAAATTCTTTTAATATTTTAACAAACACCCTCAAGATAGTTAAGAGAAGTGGTACAACCTTCAAGGTGTCAATGTATGTCTAAGAGATATTAGTACCAATATCCATAAATAGTCAATGTATTGTGGTTGCACATAAAAATAAATGAAATGTCTTAAAAAAAATGTTACCCTTTTTTTTGAGATTTTGGAAACAACTAGAAGATTTTTTCTTCTTTTCCACGACATTGTGACTCTCATTCTAGACCTAAAAGCACATAAATAAATCCACAATTTTTAAAAAAAATCTAATTTATGAATAATAATAAATATAGGCCTAAAAACACATGAATATATTTAAGATGATTATTGTCAAGTAGATTATGTGAGACATTATCCTTCTAAACTATCATCAAGATAATGTAGCTTATGCACTTAGAGTTCCCCTTGGCCAAATTTATGTTGGTTCCCATCAATTGAAGACTATGATAAACCACCACATTTTGAAGAAAACATGTTTCAACTTTTATTTAAAGAAGTAGAGTGAGGATAATATTATTTTTAGATGCAAACTATTTTGTAAGCTACATGGAATATTCTATTGTCTCATTAGATACTTAAGGCAGATTTTGGAAACATTCATTTGTTATTAAGATTAGAAGTTCTTGGTGTTATACATTAGAGAAACATGCATGTTTAAACATTATCACTTGAACAAGGGCGATCAAATAGATTACTTTGTTAATAGTAGAACTATCACATCCTTGATTCTACTCAATTATCTTAATGGCTTGAAACATCCAGATTATTCTTTATTTATGAAACCCACCTAAAAAAAGCTTGAAAATAATGTTCACATAAAACATAATGTCTTCTTACCAAAAATATGTACAATAGCATATATATATACCTTAATAAAACACACATTTTATAAATTTATTACAACTTGTTTGATTTTAGATTTTAAATTCAATTTATTATTCTTTAAATCTCTTTGTGAAACTAGTCAAAATGAGCATAAGATTTAAACATTGGAGGAATCCCTCCCTTCAGGCAAGTTCGTTCCTTATGACTTACGATAGACTGATGATGGACAAGTACATCTCTTAGATTTGTCTGACAAAAAGGTTGTGATCAGTTATATTGCATAATAAAAAATGTTCAAGAACTTTATCTGTTCTTTGTTATTAAACGAATCAATCAAATTAAAATGGCTCTTTAACATGAAATAAACACCCCAAATCAAGCTTACAGAGGATTACTTTACATGGCCTTATTGGTCAATTAATCATGCATTGAAAAAAGCAGGCCTACCATTTACCCATTTATTGAAAGAGGCTCTACTCACCAACGTCGCAGAAATTTAGTTCAGGAAGGCACACTTGCGTCTAATTTGACCGGCGGTTCCAGTCAAAACTTCAATTTCTGACATTCTTTCCATAGAATGCTTGAAATTTTCGAAGAAGGTACTTTCGTTCACCTGCTTATTAACAACTTTTTTGGCAATTGAATTTGTGAGAAGGGCAGCATCAGACTGGAAGAGGCCCCTCTTTGCTTGAAGATTAGTAAAGTAATGGCTATCAAAAGCGAGGGAGCTGTTGGGATCCATTTCTACAGAGGTTGTAGTGTCAGCGAGGCTGGTGCATTTGCTCTTCAAAAATTGGACATAGGTGGGATCCAGGGAAGGGTCTGTGTCTCCTTTTCCCGTGAAGTTGTATAGCCTATTGCTGAATCCAGGGCAGTGACCTATTCCAATGGTATGTGCACCTATTCACAGAAACCATAAACATCAAATTGAGAATCTTGATTTATGATTAGTTAGTATTTCTGTTTTGAAATATATTTATTTGTTAATGTTAAGAGGCATTTTATAATGGTAATAAAGGTGGAGTTTAATGGTGTAAATTTGAAAAAAAATTTTTTATCTATAATCTTAAATTTGATAGTCATTTACACGTATATTTCATAATAAATATAATATTTCCAAAAATAAGCAGCACATAAAATTTATCTCTCCAAACATATAATAAATAAATAATTTTAAAGTAAAATGAAATAACTTTTAGTAAATTGGACATAAGTGGTATCTATAGAAGGGTCTGTGTCTCCTTTTCTTGCGAAGTTGTACAGACTGTCGCTGAATCCAGGGCAGTGACCAATTTTGATGGTATGTGCACATACTCACACTAGCCATAAGCATCTAAATTTATGGTTAGCTAGTATTTCAGTATTTGAAATGTATTTATTTGTAAATATAGAGAGGCGATCTATAATGATAGCAAGGGGTGGAGTGTAATGGTGTGAGCTTGTTAACAAAATCTCTTATCTCATCTTAAATTTGACTATCATTTACACATCAAAATATCAATTTGACTGTCTCCAGTAAACAAAATAGTTCAAAATAAATTAAAATCACTCTTAAGTAAATAAAATAATTCCAATCTGATATCTCTCAACTTTTCGTAGATAGATGTATTTAAGATATCTATATTAGTTACCTACCAGAAAGAACAACAAGATCTTTGACACTTAATCCTTTGTTACCTACCAGAAAGAATAACAAGATCTTTGACACTTAATCCTTTGTTACCTACCAGAAAGAACAACAAGATCTTTGACACTTAATCCTCTGCTTGCAAAAGAAGCTCGAAGTTGTGAAAAATTAGCAAAAGGTGGAGGAAGGTTGGCCAAAGCCTCGTTCTGTCGAGATACCGTTCCATCCCTACGCCCTGTTCTCACACGCCAAAATGGACCTCCGCTCTGTACATAACTTCAAACATTAACATAAGAATTTCACATATAACTTCATAGAAATGAATAATTCTGTTATAGATTATAATTTATTACCCCAGCAACCACAGCATCTCGGGCAACCAGTGCGAGAATATCAGCACAGGAAACAACGCCTGGACATATCTTCTCTAATTCTGCTTTCACATCATCAATTACTTCATATCCGCGCAGGCTCAGGTTTGGAATGGCGTCTCGCTCTGCTACGTTGTTGGCTGTAGAATTCAGAAGCACTGATCCATCGCAGCCCTACGACACACGAAATCAAATCAAATTTAGACAGTGCAATCTACATCTAGAGATTAAGTTGTTAAACAGATTGGGTATTATTAGAGTACTGACTCGAACAAAACAATCATGGAAATTCATCCGTATGAGAGGAGCCGCAAGGGTGGGATCCTTGGCTATGTATTTCTTCACCACAAGCTCAACTGTGGCCTCAGCTGATGGGCAGCTCTTCTTGTAGAAATTACGCCTCAAAGCTGATCCCTCACAGACACATATGATCGTAAGCAATACTGCAACAATCAAGGAAGTGCTCGCCATCTTTTATCTTCTTTCGTTTCTCCCGATTGCAGATATATCATCGTCTAATCACGCGTCCTATATATATACCTTCCATGCAACAATCAACGTAAAAAAATGTTACGTAACTAGATGTCGACGGTCGTCAAGGTAAATTTACCACGTTATTATACGCTTATCGGTTGATGGTGACACACATGCAAATGTTCTACCGAACCAATATATTAAGCAAAAAATAATAATTTAAAATTTATTAGCAATATTCTGAATATCTCCACGGTGTACCAATGATTGCCTGCACACTCTAACAGGGCGTTCATTGAATTGAATCAAATAACGGGACAATGTGTACACTGTTCCGTACAACAGTTTTTGCACATTTCTGTCGCGCGGTCATGTTCAGAGCTTAAAAAAGGAAAATGAAAATAAGTTAAATTAATAAAACGCCTATTGTCATACTATTTAGGAAATGTTTGATAGTTGTGGTGTTGAAAAGTCAAAGCGATGAAATGTTTGATGATCGTACTGTGCTAAAGTCAAAGGGACAATGAGGCAAAGCTGTTTAATGAATGGTATCTGGTTGGCATGCATATCCACTTAACCTTTTAAAAAGCTAGTTGACTCTTTGGATATCTTGTTTATTTGTTTGGATATGATATTCACTTATTTGCATTATCATGTTGTTCAAGAGGGTTGTTGGTAAGTTATTTTAATTATGATATTGCTGTCAGGGTTTAACCATGTAGTTTTATTAGTCAAATTCATTGATCTATATTACATGAGTAGTGGTTCACACGAACCCATCTCTCATGATAATGAATGGTCCATTTAGCACTCATTGCATCTAGGTGATGTTCACAAAGGTGAAGCATTGGGCCTTCCTGGGAGGTCACCCATCTCAGTACTAATCCAGCTCAAGCACGATTAACCATGGAGTTTCCCCCAAGGTTAAGCCCACTTATCAAGTTATTTTAAATAAAATAATGTAATTATTTACTATTTTAGGTGTAAATGAAGTGTTGAATTGTTATTGATTATTGATTGTATTCGAGAGAAAAAATAAGAGTATCTAAAGGAAACTAATGTTCATTTTCAGATGATAGCACCATAATGTTAAACATGAGCATTATACTATCAAACAAGAGCACCCCTTTGTTCCATAGTTGTGCAATACACACTCATTTGTAACTCTCATGTTCAAGCACAATAGATTTTTTTGCATTTTTATAGACATTTTCTTCCACCTTAGATCTCACCAATTTTCAACAAGTAAACTCCACTAGTCTTCAATTTAGTAGAAATGTTTCATCTTACCTTTCTATTTCCTTTTACATGTTTTTTTCCCAACACTAGTGTTAGATTGACTTAGACTAAATAAATATGAATATTGTTCCATCGTTGTTATGTTATTAGAATGCAATTATGTTTTTGTCCCAACACATGTATTGACACCTTCCCAACACTTGTGCTCACCTACTTAACACCTTATTTCCTCTTCACCTTTGCCCTATTTTATCATTCCACATTCATTTCATTCTTTTAGTTCCTAGGTGTTCATGCCCCCTTCCTTCTATGGTTCTTACCTTTCCTATTATAGTTATCTCAATCTCTACTATAGCCCTCCTAATCATGTAGTGCATAGGACATAATTCATGTGGATACCCTATCTTTCCCTACTTCCTATCCTTCTCAACCATTTGAAACATCTACTCACTCCATTACTCTTATGGGTTATTTTTTCTCCTTTTGATTTACTTGTTCCACCCATTCCCCTCCTAATATTCCACCCTCGTATTCTCCTTTAGTTTTTCTCATTTTGACTAATGTATCTTATACTTTTCCTTCCATCTCCACCACCACCCCTCCTCCTCATTCCAAGTCTAAGATTCTAACCTCCCACCCCCATCCTCCTCAATGATCCCATACTTCATTGCCTCTTTCACTTCCTTCATCACACCCTTTCCATCATATTTTTCATTATGGTCACAACCCCTCTTACTATAGGAACCTAAGGTGTATGAGTAATTTTGTATCAACCAAATATAGTTTCTTTCATATTTGTATAATTGTTTGTAGGTATACAATAATATTTACAACTATCATATGTTGACCAAAACTTTGAGGGAACTAGTTAATAAACCAATGGCACATTATACAAGTTCATAAGATACTAATAAACACTCTTAATTTAAATTCTACCCCTCAAACTTGTGTTTTTGATACCCCTTTGCATAAACTATGAAAATAATTTTATATTTTCAAGTTAAGTATCCTATGTGCCTATTTTCCGGTTACATTTTATATCCCTTTATTAATTTTCTACTCTATCAACCAAGGGCACTACCTACACCTACATTTGAGTCTAAACTAGTTTTGACTAGATGATCCCATCTATTGAATGTTTGACATAAGAATCCTAGATGAGTTGTCACATATATGTCATCCTACATAAAGATATAATTTAAAATTATTTATGCATCCCAATCCACAAAACCTTATCACACTAACTCTAAAAATAAATTCCCTAATAATCAATATCTCAATTATAGTATGCATATTAATCTAAACTAAAATGGAAGAGTTTTAGAGATATGTGGTGATTCTTTTGGGTAGAGTAATGGTATTACTGAAAGGTATCTAATAACTAGTTTTTTAGAAATTTGGCTAGGATTGTAATAAACCTACATGACCTTGGTATGACCATTTCTTCCCTAGTTAACTACATTAGGATTGGGATTAAGTAGGCTCCCTTGGGATTATGAGGTTTTAAAATAATACAAGATTATATGGTGTAGAAATAAGACAACTCCACAACCCTAGCAAGACCAACATAGTGAATAGCATATAAGGATGGAGTAGCGAGCATGAGGTTTGAGCGGGAGAAGGAGCAATGATGGTGTTTTGATCTCAGCCAAGGAAGGGACCGATGATTCAGACGACAATCCTGATGGGGGTTGGTCCTTGGTGGTTGTGTTGGAGCTAGAGATCAGACCTTCCTCTTGGCTGTGTGCAAGATCATCAAGGAAAAAACAAGTCCTTAAGTGGCGAAAAATTTAGAAAAATCACAGTTAGGCAACTTGACATAAAAATTTGAATAAGTTATCTATATTATTTCAAAAATATGTAAGAATAGAATATATAGAAAATTGAATGTAGTTTCTAAACTGCTAGGTTTATTTCTTTTTTAAAAATCTATTTGGTGAAAATTTGAAATTTCAATGCAAATAGTACTTAAATTTCAGGGAAAAAATAAGTAGGTGTCTGTCTGACCACCATAACCACAATAAAATGATAATATTTTTTTATAATATTTTAGATATAAGTAGAGGACTCATGTCCCGATGTGATGCATATTTTTTTGTAATTTTTTCCAAGTAAATAATTAATTAGGATTTTTTATTACAAATTTTAAAAAATATAAAAACCTGTATGTCTAACCACCTTAACTTGGTCAAAACTTCATGAAATTCAAAAAAAAAATCAATCCTATAGTATGCGAAGCATAGAATGTGTCGCATATTTTGGATTCAAAAAATGTGATACCATTTGAAAGCTATCTAGATTTTTTTCAATCAGCCTATCAATCAGGACTTTAGTTGTAATTCAAATAGAAAATGAATAATAATTATTTATTAAATTCAAAGTAAAGCATAATTTATATTGGTGCAAAGCTGAGAATCTCCTTTAAAAACCCTTTTCGTTTCATCAATTTTGGGTAAAAAAAAGTCGTCATCCACATACCCTATAGATACCCATCATATCACCACTTTTTGGCCCATCATGATCCTGCACACACCCATATGATGGTGTGGTGTGGCTTCATTTGGAGCAGAGCATGAGGTGTGATGCGAGCTTGGAGGCCTCTATTTTCTGGATACCTATGCTTCTCTGATGGGCTTTACTGTTTTGGTAGCATGTGCTTCATGGCAAAGGGCTTCTCTAGCTGCATTCCTGTTGTGGAGGCTCTGGTCTGAGATTTTTCTTGTGATTCCTTGTGATGGCTTCTTGAGGAAGAGTGTGGTGGTGGCTACGGTGGTCTTTGAGATCACTGTGTCTTGTCTGTGTGTCGTAGTCTTCACTGGAGCTTCTTCTTTGCGATCAGTGTTGGATTTTCTTTTGCTTCCCTCTTTTCATTAGGGGATGGTGTGGATCGTGGGATGGCTTTTGGAGGAATCATTTTTTCCTCTTTTTCTTGTGTGGCTTCTAGTAGGTTTTTGTGGCTTGGGCTTGTGCCTCTTTTGCTGCCTGGTGCTACTTTTTATTTTTTGGTTTTGTTTCTATCGATGGAGATCTTTGGTTTCCTCTATGGTTTTGGTTGGAGCCTTGGTAGCATAGTTGCTTGGCTTAGGTTTCTGAGTGTAATGGTGCTCCTCGGGTCTGTGATGCTTATTCCTTTATGGGGGGATTGTTGTCTTCTCTGTGATTGCTAGCTCTTTATTAATGGGTTGGAGAGCTCTTGCTTTTGCGTTGGGCCCCTTCTAGGTAATGGCAGTTTTGCTATTGCTAGGGACGATGGTTTTTGGGCTTGAGTTGGCCTGCTTTGTTTCTCTTTTTTGGTCTCCCTCTTGGCCTATCTTGTTTTTGTTAAGGTTGGGGGTTGCTGCTCTATTTATGTGGGAATTTTATGGCTTCTTGTTGGGCCTTTATGCCTTTTTGGTTGAGGCCTGTTGTTTGTGGGTGTTGGTCTCCTTCTAGGTTTTGTCAAAGGGTGGTATTGCTGCTTGTTCTTCTGTTGTGCTAGCTTTCTTCTCAGATCCTATGGAGGTGGATTCAACTCATGTGGAGGTGGAGTTGGGAGGTGATTGTCTTTGGCTTCCTTAGTTGTTGATCTTTGGCTTCCTTAGTTGTTGATCCTTTTGAGGTGGACGCTTCTCCTATGGAGGTGGAGGTTGAGTGTGTTGGAGTTTCCAGGCGATAGTGGACTTTTTGGTCATGACATTCTCTCCATTAGAGGGGATCTCCCTCCTTTTGAGGTGTAGTTGGAGTTGGCTTCCTGGTTCGCTTGGTGACTTAACTGGCTTTTAATGGCGGTTGGATTCTTGGTTGATTCTAATGGTTCTCTATTGGGTTCACAGTCCTAGAAAAACTTGGTTAAGGGTTTAAGGTCCCAAGTAAAACTTGATTATATCTGGTTGAGGGCTCTTGGCCCCTGTAATTCCTTTGTGCAGCTTGTGTTGTCCTACTATTTTTTTAGTGTTGCTACTATTGGGCTATTGATGGTTTATGGTTTATCTTTGATGCAACATGTTTTTCTTGGATATGGTTGTAGGTCCCTTCAAAACTGTTATGTAATGGGTTTCAGGTCCCATCAAAACCTGTTTTCCCCTAATAAAGAATATAGTGAATGGCATTTCCTCTAATTGACTTGTGTAGATTTATATATAGAAGATTTAAAATGTCACTTATAAATACCCCACCACCTTATGTGTATGCTTCCCAACCATTAGTACCTACCCATATAACGTTAACTAAAGTATCCCCTTCCTTGTAATACTAAATTGATGTATTGGGTCACATTTTGGTTATTTAAAAAAATGCAATATTAATGCACCTAATAAGTTATTACTTTAGATGTAAACCCCTTGGGATGGAAACTTGTGGTTCTCACCATAATTTTTAAGTGCATACTCAATTTCAAACTTTTAATCAAGTACACTAAATTTCTAGGTCAAAATCTCTACTTTAGTTATGCAACAACCATATGAGCATTATAGTGAAACTTGGGATTCACGGTATGAATATCATTGATATCTAGTGCTTATATTTTAATATATTCATTCTATAAGGTTCCCTTCTACATGTTTCATCTTATGTCAAGCCTTGCAAATTACCTTGTAGTCAACATAGATCATTTAAGAGGATAAGGCTCTCTATATAAACATCGCTAATAATCATTAAAAAAAATAGATTTCATACTATCTTTGAAAGATTGATACCATTGACGCTATGGAAGTTCAATAGTTTATCAAGATTATGGTGAATGTTAGTCAATTGTAAAACCAACTCGCCACCTTAACAAGAAATTTTTCCCAACCCTTAATTGCTCCTTACTATAGACGTATCCCACTTTCATTAACCATTATTGCTACCCCTCTACCTGTAGGTTTTGGGTGTTGAGGTTCAAAAATATAATGAAACGGGAGACCCTCAAACTTATGTCTCTACTTTCACTACTTTATGTAGTGGTATTCCAATATGCTTTGTTAGCAAGTTATTGCTATCATGGTCATTGAAAGAAACCAT
This sequence comes from Sequoia sempervirens, assembly GCA_007258455.2. Classification (NCBI taxonomy): domain Eukaryota; kingdom Viridiplantae; phylum Streptophyta; class Pinopsida; order Cupressales; family Cupressaceae; genus Sequoia; species Sequoia sempervirens. The sequence goes on along the minus strand of VDFB02109042.1, from coordinate 66,881,610 downwards.
GATGGATTGTCTTTAATCTCTTTTTGATAACTCTATTCAAAATTTTGAACAATTGATAAACCAATTCCTCCAACACTTTCAAGCAAACATTGGACAATGGGTCACTTTCACTAATCACATCCATTGCAAGAAAGGATCTACTAAGAAGGTGATTGATTTTATCTTTCGATATCAATCTTTGATTTCACAAATTCTATATGTGCTCCCTAATTCTGATGTACAATGTTTGTTCATCAAAAACTTTAAGCCAACATACATGACAAGATTCTTCTAATGAAATATAATTCATTTTCTCACCTTTGCACAACCTTGTGTAATTATCAATAGTCAATAAGTCATTTTGGGGGATCTACCTAATTGGCTCCCTCTAATACCCAAGGTGACACTTCTTATTCCCAAAGTCATAAGAAAAATAAATTCTTTCATATCACAAATATAATTACTACATCACATGATATTAATGTTTCTATTGTAGTCCATCAAAATCACACACAATTTACAAAAATATTTGAATCTTTATAAAGTGTGATGCAAAATTTTCTAAAATATAACCTAATAACTTTACCTCATTTTTTCCTCTTTAACAATTCAACCTCTTCCAACTTCCTATTGTCCTAAAGTATTTTATCAATTCCATCATGTCCCTAGACATGATACCAAAAGATACATGCATATTCAACACCTTATGCAATACCATCTCAACTCAAGGTCTACCTAAATCCATGAGTGAAAATATAATTTGCAAATAAGTCTATAGTGAAGCCTAACCAAAAATTGCAAATCTACACCAATCTATTCCCTTCACATTCTTCTAATTTTATAAATGTTGATAATTTTGCTTCTAATTTTATATCTCTTTCTTCATTTAGAAACATGGTTAACATGATTGATGCTCTCCCCCACTTAGTGTAGGTGTGGGATATCATTACTCCTAATTTTTCATTCTCAAATAATGATGTACCAATTAGAATGCAAGATAGACCTCCTTGCATTCCTGCTCATTTCAACGAGAAAATCATCAATGGGATTCTTGTTGATCCTACAAGATGAATCAATTTAATTATAAGGGAAAACCTTTTAATTAACATTTTTTATTGAGAAAAGTATGATGATTCTACAATCACCACATGTGTGCATGACAATCTCTCTTTATCGGATTTGGGTTCCATTACTTTGTTGATAGAGGTGGGACCTAAATGTGTGCAATAAAATTTCTCTATCATTCCAAAATATAACTTATTTCATGTGAAGTTAGGAATTCCTTAGATAAATTCCATGAAAGTGGTCACTATTTTTATTCAAAAATATCTCAAATTCCCTCATAAAAGCATAGTGCACATGATCCAACACACTAGATACAAGCCACTTGTCTCTCATGGTGGATTTTTTCTTTAATTTTGTCACACTATATTAGGACCCTCAATTTGTAACCTTTTGGGGACTTACTTTATAATGCATATAAAAATTTCAAAGAAAATCATTTAAGTTCCTACTCTTCAACTCCTTCCTCTTCTCCTACAATCAATGGCACCCTAGTTACCCAACAGTAACAACATTCATCTAACATGATGCCTACCCCTATGATGGCTAAGGATAAGAATGCTCCATTGGGCATACCTCCTCCTCCTAAGGTTTCCCAACCTTCAATGGTGCCTCACATTCCCCCATATTTCATTATAGGAAATCAAGGAAATTCATCTATATTGGGTAATCTTCCATTTAGATCTTATATCCTCTTGTGGCTCTTGAGCTATTCCTTGACCTACTCCTCCAATAATGAAAATAAATTAACCTAGTGGATATAAATCTTCTCATGCACCACTCATACCTCATATTCTAGTTGTTCCTCCTATTCCTATGACTTTCCCCATGAAAAAAGAGGAAAGGAACCCATGATATAGGATATGCCATGTGAACCCTAAATATCTCACCCTTTGCCTATTGAGAATATTCTTCCTCATGTTTCATAGGTGAATATAGGCCACAATAAAAGCATAGTGATCCCCCTCCTATGGTTGTGTTTGGGTCCCATCATCAACGTAACCAAATTGCATGTGAGTGTAATTTTTGTTAATGTGTGTTAGCCAACAAGTAGGCTCCCATGGAGATTCCTTCTATTGAGCATCCCCTCCCATAAGAACAGCTCTATATCTTTATATTCCTCATTCTCCTCCTTCTCCACCTCCTAGTGCTCCTTATATAGCACATTTTTCTCTCGTGTGATGTTGATGATCTTGATCCATGTATATGGATTCAATGGCTATGATAGAACTACCTCCTTATCATTTTTCCTCATCCTAACAATCACTGAGGTATCAATGCTACTAGTCCTAATCCCTTTGTATCCACTATATTTTATTATTTGAGACAACACCACTTTTGATAGTTGTGGCACTATATCAAAGAGGGGGAAAATTTAGACACCTAACTTTTTCCATGCCCTACCACACTTGACTTTACTCCATCCTAGCCATTAATTAAATAATTATTTATTTTAAAAAATCATCCTTTATCCCTCACCCTTAATTATATTTATTTAATCAAGCTTAATCTGTCACCTTTATCCCTCACCTTTAATTAAATAGATTTACATATATTTAATTAAGTCTAACCTTATCCCCCAAATCCTTTAATTAAATAAATTATTTACTACCCACTTAATTAATTGATTTAGACTAATTAACATTCATTACATTTTTCCCAATATTTAATTTTACCTCACCTTCAATCCTTTTCTATTCAATTCTAGTGATTAAATCCATCTACATTGATCAAGATCTTGTTAGGGATCTCAAGCAGGATTGGAGCAATAAATTTATGAATTTAAACAATTATAATGCAAAAATGAATGATAGAACAAAGAACAAAATTACACAGGCACAAACAATTTTTTTAATGTGGTTCACCCGTTGGGCTACATCCACAAAATAACATGTCCAATATTTTATTAAAACTTCCAACAAAAGGAATATAGATTATAATGTTACATAAACTTGCAATAATTTACTACATTCACCAAACACAATATCTGATTAGTATAAAATTTCATGTACTGATATGTGTGCCTCAAAATGAAACTGTGTGACTTCCAAACTCTTCATTTTTATGCACGATTGTTCCAATTTCCCACATCATGACCATTCCAATCCACAGTAAGACCAAAAACTATTTAGTTGTGAGCAGTTTCCAAATCATTTTTAACCAAAATTCAATGGGAATTACATTTAAATTTCTTTATTAAAAATATATTGAATTTTCTCTTTGGGGGCACTACCCCCAACAACCCCTATTGGGGGTGTTACCCCTAGACCCCCACTCTAGGCTCCATCCTCGAGCCCCTGTCAGGGGTGGTCCCCTCAAATCCTACAAGAGGGGCTCTTCCCCCTACACTCCCCCGTTAATTAATTTTGGGGGAAACCACACCAAGAAAAGTGGCCAAAATCTTAATCTAGAGCATGATCAGACCACATATACCAATAGATCTAAACTTTTCATCACATGAAAAATGACCTAATTTTCCTACCCTACCCCTTTATCACACATGTGTAAGAATATCTCTCACAAGAGTGAAGCCACTCTACCTCTTACACAATCCATAAGGTAACCACCCTACCTCTCTCACTTGTCTTTGTTATGAGCTTCCCTATTTGTGTGCTCACACATGTGTGGGCACACCTAGCTCTTACACGTATAACACATGTCATTCCCATTCCCCTATCTTGTGACTTTTCATAAGGCTAATTCCTTAATCCATTCCCTTACTCTCATTCAATCATATCCATCCATTAACCAATTCATCTTGGCTATTGATTTTCCTCATGTAAAATATATAAATAAAGGCCTTTGCTCTCATTTTTATCATCTTCTATAATCCTAACTACATGTCCTACCTTCTATCCAATCCACCATCATAACATCATGTTACTTCTATAAGAAACCACATTCAACCCATCCAACAAAACATCATAAAGAGTAATTCAAGTGGACCATTGGGTGCAGTTCACTTTGGCTCAATCTAAGAAGTAAGGTGAATTGAGGTAAAAATTTAGTTTGTGTTTTATATTTATGTTATTTCCTCATCTTCATTTTTCTTGCTTTCAGACCTCACTTTATCTATCAATGTATAAAAATCCTCATATTTTACAGTGTTAGCTTCATCTACCAACGAAAAATAATCTATGAACTATATAATTACTTTTTTTATCTAGACCCATTGTAGTGTTATACCATTTGATGATAGATGTTGCATCTATCAACTTTTCACTATCATTGTACTTCAATTCTTATCATGCTAAGAATATGTTAATAAAATCTCTTGCACCATCATGCACCCTTTTTCGATGATTGACCTTAGAGAAATTATATATAGTGAACACCACTCATCTTGCGTATACACTCAACCAATAGAATATACATGATTTAGAATTGTGATGCACAATTATCTAACCATTTAATTATATGTTGACTAAATTTTGTGTTCCTGCTAGTCAAATTTCCATACTCAAAGCAATCTCACATAAACTTTCTAGAATATGTGAGATCATCACTGATATAAAAATAATACTCCTTCAATATTTTTGTATCTTCTTTTGTACTATCAAGTGCATGAATGAATTTGTTATATATGCAAAAATATATAAGCCTGAGTGGAGTTGTAGTACTATGATTGAAGCTCATTTTATGGTTGTAGTTTATGATTTTCTACAAATTCCATAATTGAAATGAGGTACCAAGTGGAAATGTGTCCTTCCATAACTTTAATTTCAACTCCAACCACTAATCTCTATGGGTATGTTTTGTATCCTTATACACTATATTCTCTCAAATAAACATAAACTGGTATTCTAGTATTTTTTCCAATTCATACCATTTTTTCTCTTTACCATTTTTTTTAGACTACAGGAAAGGGTCGGGTATCCATTCCCCTATAAACTATAGTGCACCTGGTAAAAAAATTTCACATGACCAATGATGCTGATACGACACACCCTCCAATACCATAGGGATGATGGGGAGACTAGACCTCGTGACATCTTTCCTGCAACAAGATGCTTTAGCCAATCGAGCTAGGCCCACCACCCCCCTCTTTACCATATTTTAGAGTGTATGTCATTGACTTACATTTTTTAAAACTTACTTTTTCATTTCCAATTACATATTTATTCTATGTGTGTACATAATTTTTCAAACATTGTAATCCACTGCAACTATCACATGTTCCATCCAAACATGATTGCTTGTAAAATCGTTGTTCATCCACTCTTTCATATAAAATTCTTGAAATGAAATTTCTTTCTTATCTAGGTTAAGCCTTCATCATAAACTCCTAGAAAATATTGATAGTTTACAATCCTACACATACATACCAATAAATATCATAATGTTTAGAAATTTTAATATGTAATTTACAACAATAAGTTATGTGTATGTGATTTATTTTGACATAGAAAATACTTCAACTTCAGAATACCTTTGAGTAATTTTTTATTTGAGGCTACATCTCTACAAATTTGGAAAAAAAGTGGTTGATTCATTTCCAAAAAATTCTTTGGATGTGGCACATGGTTTCAACAACCAATTCTCCTTTTTACAACATCTCTTTGATTAGGTGATACTCTTGTGTAATATCTCCAAAATTCTTCAATTAAATATTTTAAGGCTTCAACTATAGCTTTACCTTTCTATGGGATTCTACCAAATAATTTGCATAGTTATTTGTTATTTGGGTCCTTAAATCTTTCACAACTCCCAATGACTTTCATCAGTGTATTTCTACTTATTTTTAGTGTTTGACTTATTTCCTTATTACACAAGTTTTCTTCGTTTGATTACTTATTGTAGATGTAATTACATGTATAAAATTATTATATTTGATGTGTGAGGTTGAACCCACATTTTCATATGCATTCATTAGATTTTTATAAGAAATTTTCACTATTAGTATCTGATGTTCTTAGACCAATTATCTTCATTAATATTTCTCATAATTTTAACAAAAAATTGACATATTCCTATTTCATTTAAGTTTACAAAAAATATTTTCTATATTTTATTTATATTTCTTCTACACCTACATTTTGGAATCTTATCAACCATCAGTTTTAAAATGTTATCATCAATTTAAATTAAAAAACTTAGGTTTTCTTTTTATAATTCAATGATTTTTTCTCAATTTTTTTTAAACAAAGAGCATGAAGCCCATATATATATAATATTTACAATGTACATTGTAATAGTGTCTTCATTGAAGGCTCTTTTATAGCCAAATAAAACACGTAGCCATACAAATTTTTACAAAATGTTCTGCTTGGAGGCTCTCTGATAGCCAGAACAATACCCTTAGCCATACAACTTGACCAAAATGTCTGAATTATAAGTATTAAACTTTGAAATATTAGATTTAGACCTTAAAACCCTATTATATCTAGTGAAGACCCAACAAGCATTTTGCAAAAAAATAAGCACTGGTAATAGAGCTATTCTTCCATTTGATCTGCAGGAATATTTTCACCTTGACACTCATGCATTTCCCTAACTTTAGATTGCACAAGAGGCACAACATTCAGGTTAGGCAGAAGTGAAAATTGATAAAAGATGTTGTTACTTGCATTGTCATTAACAACAACTCTTGGAGGTGGCTCTTGGTGTTCATGTGAAAGGAGCACAAGAACAACCCAAATCCTCCTTGCAATTTTATCAAACAAGTCTTCATACACTTTAGCTGCAAAATGTTTTAGAGCTTGGTTCAAATGGTTCATGGAATGAGTGGAAAAAGTCATTTTAATAGCATGAAACACTGTAATGAAGGCTCTACGGTGCAATAGAAAATGACAAGGGAAGAGCCCTCCAACATATCCCTATCCCCTCCAAAGACCATAGTGTTGAACATCTTTCAACAAAGAATGCCAGCAAGGTTGGATGTCGCTTCAACACATTTCTCTTTGCAATTCAAAGACATCACATACTCAAGTATGATAGCAGATGACAATCAAAATGAACCACAACCCGTATCCTACATAAAGGTGTTAGTGTACATACAAAAGCCATGAAATGTTATAAAAAATTCTCCATCTCACCAAACTATATGTGAGATATTGGTAATCGCACAAGGTAATCCCAATGCAGATCAGAATAATGAACAGATTAATAGCATTAAGCTTCAAAGTGATATTGTTGTCCCATCCATAATGCATGTGATGTCATCCAATATGCCAACCTGTTGTCAACAAATTATTAGAATCAAGGAGAATATTCCTTCTTAACAATGGTTGCTATTGTTGGAAAGGAATGAATATTACTATCCTTAAAAAATTCAATTTCCTTCCCCTCACACCCAAAAATAGCTAAGGTATCAACCAATCGATTTCCTTCCTGGTAAGTATGAAAGATAATAATCAATTCAAAACATGAGAATAAGCCCCAACACTTTTGAAGAACATAATTGAGTTGCCAATTAGGAATAAATTGTTGCTTACATGCATTGATAATCAGCAAAGAGTCTCCTTCAATTTGAATTTTTTTAGTGTCAATATTAAGAGCTAGATACAAACCATGCTATAAAGCCTGCGCTTCATCCAAATTATTTGAGCCCCTAGCAAGATGAATTGATTTAGTTTCTAATAATAAACCTTTAGGATCGTGAATACACAAACCTACCCCTAACACCCATGGGTTTCCTCATGAAGCACCATCAAAATTGAGCTTACTATAAATGAACTAAGGAGGTAACTATTTTACACTTTTCCTATCAACTCTTTATTTTAATGGTTGCAACATATTACCTTTAAACAGAAGCACAATATATTACCAATCCTTCAAAATCTAATTATCCCAACTTGCAAAAATAGAAGCAACTGACTTATGATTATGAACATAAGAATTTACACACTCTGAGATTGTTTTCTCAATTGTTACAAAATCTAATCGATTGATTATTTTCAGTCCCTGAAAATCCATCTATTACACTCCCACCAAATGTTCCAAATCAATGTTGCTAGATTGATCCTCCAAATATAAGCAAACAAGGAAGATTTATAAAGAACAAGTCAGCTAGAGAAGAAATCCCAAAGTGAATTTGGTATAACATGATAACAATTTAGTTTTTTCTTAATAAAGTTCCAACAACCCTAGGAATATGCACATTGAACAAACAAATGATCAATTGTTTCACAAGATTCACCACAAAGAATACATTGAAATGGATCTGCAATTCCTAATTTGGTCAGCTTATCACTTGTAAGTATTTTATGCCTTAGAGCCAACCATGCAAAGCTCCTTGTTTTTGAAAGCACCATTGGATTCCAACAAAATGAATAAGCTTGCTACTTGTAAAAATGCTACCCCTTACTGGATAAAGCTACATAACCCTATTTAACTAAATATTGACCATTCCTTGATGGAGCCCAAATGATTCTATCCTTCTTATTTGAAAGAAATACCACTCTATTCTTTAGAATTTTTTGCAAAAATTCAATCTTATTTGGTGGAATTGGCATAAGTGAAACATATTTCCATGTTACAACTCCAGTAGTTACATTCAGAGAGTGAACATAATCAAATAATTTAGTCCCCAAACTAGTTGAAAGAAACCCTTCAACTACTGCCAGATCCTACTAAGAGCACAATGGAGGTTGACCATTCCACAAGTCTCTCCAAAAGAGAACTTCCTCCCCATTATTCACTTCTCATGAAATGTAGGAAACAATAATATGTTTGCAAGCTAATATAAAGTTCTATATTGCCGAACCATTAGGAGGATTTATAATTGTTAAAATTCTGGAAGGTGAGGAATTATCAAGATATTTTGCTTGCAAAATGTTGCACCATTTCAAATTTGGCTTTACATACATATTCCAAATCAATTTGGAACCAAACGCCAAATTTCTTGAAATTATATCATGCAAGCCCGCACCACCTTTAAGCTTTTCTATACACATTTTCTCCAAGGAAATTAGAGGCAACTTCCCGTGATCATCAATGTTTCCCCTCCACAAGAAACCTCTAATCAACTTTTCAATATGAAAAATAACCATTTTTGGTGCTTTCAAAACAACAAGGAAAAAGTTTGGAATGGGAGAAATGACTTATTTATTAAAAGGATTCTCCCTAAAAATGAAATCCATCTTGCTTTCCATGATAACACTCTAGCTTTTTATCCTTTCTATAATCTTATCCCAATAAATAGGTTTGTTTGTATCCATGAAAATAGGTAACCTAAGTATGTACAAGAAATCTCTACCACTTGGAACCCAAAAATCTTTAAAATTATTCTTCTCAGAGGAGCACTTGTACATTGAAAATATATATTTTAGATTTGCTTGCATTTATCTTTTGTCCTGAAACAACAGTGTACTGATCTAGAATACACTTCATCTATGTAGCCTCCTGAACTGAAGATTTCCCAAATGAAGTTGTATCATTTGCAAACAAATTATGAGTAGCTAAAATACTTTTTTGGGGAAATAATATTCCCTGCCATAACCCTTGAGAGTGAACTTGCTTTATCAACCTACTCAATGCCTCTACCATTATAATAAAGAAAAAATGAGATAGGGGATCCCCTTGTCTCATCCCTTGCGTTGAATTAAAAAAAACTAGTGCCCCATTAATAATAACTAAAAAAAATTCACCTAAAATACAAGAATAGATCCATTTACACCACATATGACTAAAACCAAACTTTTGTAAAACTTGCATCAAAAATTTCCAATTCACTTTATCATAAGCTTTCATCATGTCAAGCTTAACAATAAAGGAAGGAAGATTATGATCTTTGATGGAATGCAAGATCTCATGTGTAATGATTTCTCCCTCAACTATCTCTCTCCCTAGAACAAAACCACCTTGTTCAAGAGATATGATCTTAGAAACAAAAGGTTGAAGTTGAAGGTAAATTGCCTTTGTGATAATCTTATACACCGAATTACACAATGAAATTGGTCTAAAATATGCAAGTGTTTTTAGATCTTTAATCTTGTGAATGACAACAATATTTTTTGTATTAAATTGTTTAAGCATGGTACCAGTTCTTCTTGACTCTTCAATTTCTATTAACAAATCTAAACCAATAAAATCCCAACTTTTTTGGAAAAAATGAAATAAAACCATCTGGCCCTAGTGCCTTATCAGGAGATAAAGAGAAAACCACTTGTTTAAGTTCAGAGAGACTAAAAGGCTTTAGTAACAATCCATTATCCTTCTCTGAAATGAGCCTTGGAACTGCAAATAAAAGATCTTGACAATGAGAGTCCACTGAATGATCTTGTACAGAAGAATTTGATAAGAAGTTTGAGAAGAATTTCACCCCTTCTTTCTGAATATCACTCTCCTTTGTTAGAACTACCCCTGAGGAACTATCCTGGATTGAAAAATAGAATTTGTGGCCTTCTTCACTTGAGCAGACATATGAAGAAACTTTGTATTTTGGTCCCCATCCCTTATCCACAATTCTTGAGACTTTTTTCTCCAATATTCTTCTTCCCTTGCAAGCAATTCCACCCATTCTTCCTAAAGATCATGTTGCTAATCAAAATTTTGAGCATCAAGACCATGCATAATAATATGTTCATTTATTTTTGCAAGCTACTTAGAAACTTTTTCTTTTTGTTGAAACACATTTTTAAAGACATAGATATTCCAGTGTTTGACTTATTATTTCACATATAGCATCTTCCTATAGAAGTAAAACATCCTTGACCCCTTAACAAACGAAGCATAGACCCACCATTGATGCAAAATGTGAAAAAAATTAGGATGAAAAAACCACATTTTTTCAAATTTGAAAGAAGATTTGTTGCCCTTACATGAATTTGAAGATGATAAATCTAAAGAGATTGCATAGTGATCAGAACCAACAAGAGGAAGAATGTCAGATATTAAATTATAGCCTTCAACCGACCAATTTGAGGAGGATAAAAACCTATCCAACCTCTCTGCTATTTGTAGGAAGTTCCTTCTACGATTGGTCCATGTAAACTTACCTTTCTTAGGATGTATATCTATGAGAGCATTATCTTGAATGAATGTAGCAAAATCTTCCATTATTTTGGGGGGTGGGAGAATACCACCATTTTTCTCTTGGTGAGAAGTTATGGCATTAAAATCTCATGCTAATATTAACTTATTAGCAGTAATATCATCCATCTCATTTGTGAGGGTATTCCAAAGGGCTTTCTTATCCGTTGTTGTTGTGGGACCATAAGCATTAAACAATATAAATTTCAACTCATAGCATTGAATTAATAGCAATTGTCAATTCCTTTCATTCTTCAGTAGCTTTACTGACACTATTTTTGGGTTCCACAAAGTAATAAGACCTCCAGAAGCACCATTGGTAGGTGAAGAAACTACTTTCCACTTAGACCATTTCTAAATAGTGCTTTCAAACAATGCTTCAGCCAACTTAGATTCTTGGATAATGACAATATCATCTCCACAAGTATCCAACTGATGCTTGATTTGAGCCCTTTTGTTAGGGGCATTAATACCATTGACATTCCAAGAAATGATCCTCATTGAACTCGAGGAGAGCAACATGCTCTCCTAATTCTTTTGTTGATTGAAGCAATAAAACTCCCATCCAAAGTAGCTTGCAAACTTGCCTCAATTTCCTCTTTGAGCTTGGTAATGCGAGACTTCCTCCCCCTCTTTCTAGGTGATTTCTTTACCATAGGCTGACTTAATGGCATTTGTGAAATGGAGAGAGACTGGGAAAAATCAAAATCATGCTCTCCCCCAAAAACATTCTTTGTGTTGTTTTCATCCTTCAACTAATTAGACACGGAGGGAGAAGTTAACACATCTTCCCCAAGAGCAATCTCACTCTTACTAGCAACATTCCTCTCATTGGAAACAATAGGGGAAGTAGATAAATCTAAATCCAAAGACTGAGACACTTTTTGTTCTATTTCTTGAGCAATTTCATCTATCAATTTACCTCCTTCAGAGACAACAATTGATTCAACTAGCTCTTCCAACCAACCTTGCTCCAACATATTTGCAAACTTAACGATATCCAACTCTTCCAAAAAGAGATCTTTCCCACTACTAGCTACATCACTGCTTATATCATTTGTAGCAATAAACCTAGATTCTCTTGAACCAAACATCAAATAATTAACTCCATCTAGCTAACTTTCAGATGTGGACTTAAAGGATGGAGTATATAGGTGAATTGAGCGGGAAAAAAATACACTTTTTAACCAATGCATATTGTCCTTTAACCATTCATGAGAAATAGAGACTGAAACTACAGGAGGTGAACTTGAAATCCACTAGCTAGTTAGAAACTCCTTGAGCTACCACCAAAGACCCTTTAGAACTATTGAGGACATAACCATTGACAACAAGATGCAATGAAGACAAAGTCAATGAGATAGCATTATTATGAACCCCATTTTTGAGATCATTATTTTGAGAACCTCTATCCTTGTTATCATCCAAAGAAATAGTCTTTTCAAGGCCTTTATTAGATCCTTCAACAATAGAAGTATATTTAGTAGAATCATGAAAAACTTCCTACTAATAAGTTCAACTTGAAACACGAGAAGATTGTTTAGCTTGGAAATCAGGAGCATTGCGCCCAACACAATGACAATGAGAACAAACATTGTGTGGATTTTCCATCCAAATATCTTGAACTGAAACAGCGTATCTTATGGATATGTGAAGTTGTGAAGGGAAATCCTTAGTTGTATCAACCAGAACATGCACTTGGACCGGTTTGGATGGATTTCTATAAAATCAAAATCATGTTTCAAGAAAATCCCCATAATTTTCCATTATTTCTATCAGTTTGAGCTCTCTATATTCAAGTGGAAAACCATGCAATTGAATCTGAAAAGGCACAAATTTAACAAGAAATTGTTGAGGTTTGAAATTTGAACACCATGGCTGAATAAATAAACCAAATCCCTTATAAATCCAAGATTTGACTTTATAGATTGCATCCCTACAACAATTTTCTTCAAAAGCAACTACAAAAACTCCTCTTTTCTCATCTAAATAAAAAATCTGCTTAGCCCCCTCTCATTCCTCAAAGAGAAAACATTTTAATGAATTTAAGTCAAGTGAAAGATTCCAAAACTTACAAAAAATGGCTTTCTGTCGAAGATCATGAATTTGAGGATTGAGATAATCTTCTGAGAAGGATATTTTAACAAACCCTTTTTGAACCTTTCCAAAATCTTCTGAAGAAGGGGTCTCCTCCTCATGCTACAACTTAAGATCCATCTTTTGAGACTCCTTACGCTTTCTCTAAAGATCCCTTCATTTTTTACGCTTGGCATACCTCTAATTGTTTTTATTTTGCAAACTTATTTTCCCAATGCCCTACTTTTGAGAATTATCTGACAGCTTATTTGGAACCATTTGAGGCTTACCACCATTTTGACTATGCTACTTTGGACCAATGCTCTCCACCTTCTACAAGTCATGTTTCTGCTTTAAAATGTCATTTTTCTCCCGACTAACAATACCCTCGACCATATTTTTTCTCAATTTTAAACTTGCTTCATTACATAAATTTATTTCATTAGACGAATTTTATTCATCTTTAGTATTTGGCATATTTATTGTGTTTTGTATAGGTTGATCAATTGGTATAGCATCATCATTGATTGTTTTATTTTTTATTAATTCAATTGGTGATTGAGGAATTTTTTCAATATCATCTTGAGATAGAAAATAGGATGTACCTTCAACTCCTGGGATTCAATTTCCTCGTTGCACAAATATTTTGTATTTTTTCTTTTTTTCTCCAAATTATTCATTTTCATGTCTTGGCTGGAGGCTTCATGATCTAATTCAAATAGTAAAAATGATATATCTTCTTCTATGGTGTTTAGATACTTACTTTCATTAGGTTTCCTCATGTATTCCCTTTTATTCAGGGCTAATGCAAGAAGTTCAATTCACAAAAAGCTCAAAAAGTGGAAGTGTTTTTGTTGTTATCATTACATAAATATAAAGGGAATAAATGAGGAAACCTAATGAAATTAAGGAATTGAACACCATAGAAGAAGATATATCATTTTTTCTAGTTGAATTAGATCATGAAGCCTCCAGCCAAGACATGAAAAAGAATAATTTGGAGAAAAAAAGAAAAAAATACAAAATATGTGTGTAATGAGATAGCATTATTATGAACCCCATTTTTGAGATCATTGTTTTGAGAACCTCTGTCCCTATTATCATCCAAAGAAACAGTCTTTTCAAGGCCTTTATTAGAGCCTTCAACAAGAGAAGTATATTTAGCAAAATCATGAAAAAATTCCTTTTGATAAGTTGAACTTGAAACATGAGAAGACTATTTAGCTTGGAAATCAGGAGCATTGTGACCAACACAATGACAATGAGAACAAACATTGTGTGGATTTTCCATCCAAATATCTTGAACCCAAGCACCATATCTTGTGGACATGTGAAGTTGTGAAGGGAAGTCTTTAGTTGTATCAACCAGAGCACACACTTGGACCGGTTTGGAGGAATTTCTATAAAAATCATAATCATGTTTCAAGAAAATCCCAACATAATTTTCCATTATTTCTATCAGTTTGAGCTCTCTATATTCAAGTGGCAAACCATGCAATTGAATCTAAAAAGGCACAAATTTAACAAGAAATTGTTGAGGGTTGAAATTTGGACACCATGGCTAAATAAATAAACTAGAGCCCTTATAAATCCAAGATTTGACTTTATAGACTGCATTCCTATGACATTTTTTCTTCAAAAATAACTACGAAAACCCCTCTTTTCTCATCTAAATAAAAAACCTACTTAGCCCCCTCCCATTCCTCAAAGAGAAAATCTTTTAATGAATTTAAGTCGAGTGAAAGATTCCAAAACTTACAAATTAGGGATTTTTGTCCAAGATCTTGAATTTGAGGATTAAGATAATCTTCTGAGGAGATTTTAACAAACCCTTTTTGAACCTTTCCAAAATCTTCTAAAGAAGGGGTCTCCTCCTCGTGCTGCAGCTTAAGATCCGTCTTTTGAGACTCCTTATGCTTTCTCTGTAGACCCTTCATTTTTTACACTTGGCATACCTCCGATTCTTTTTCTTTTGCAAACTTATTTTCCTAGCGCCTTGCTTATGAGAATTATCTGGCAGCTTATTTGAAACCGTTTGAGGCTTACCACCATTTTGACTATGTTGCTTTGGAAAAGTGCTCTCCACCTTCTGTAAGTCATGTTTCTACTTTGAAATATCATTTTTCTCCCGACTAACAGTACCCTCGACCATATTTTTTCTCAATTTTAAACTTACTTCATTACATAAATTTATTTCATTAGACGAATTTTGTTCATCTTTAGTATTTAGCATATTTATTATGTTTTGTATAGGTTGATCAATTGGTATAGCATCATCATTGAATGTTTTATTTTTTATTAATTCAATTGGTGATTGAGGGATTTTTTCAATATCATCTAGAGATAGAAAATAGGATGTACCTTCAACTCCTTGGATTCAATTTCCTCATTGCACAAATATTTTGTATTTTTTTCTTTTTTTCTCCAAATTATTCTTTTTCATGTCTTGGCTGGAGGCTTCATGATCTAATTCAAATAGTAAAAATGATATATCTTCTTCTATGATGTTCAATTCCTTACTTTCATTAGGTTTCCTCATTTATTCCCTTTTATTCAGGACTAATACAAGAAGTTCAGCTCACAAAAAGCTCAAAAAGTGGAAGTGTTTTTGTTGTTTTTTAGAATTTGTCACACTTGGACTAAAAATTTGAAGCACTTACACAATTAATCTTAAGAAAATTTAGTAATATAAAATTTATTATTTTGAATCTAGTTTCCAAATATGTAATTTATTCTAATACCCATATGATACAAATTAAATTTTAATAGGCATGTATAAAAACCAATTTTTAAAAGTCACTTTTTTTACCATACCATGCACATGTACAAACACCAATTTTTGACCTAAATAAAAATATTTTTCTAATTATTTTTGGGGAAAGATATTTAACAACCTAAAGATTGATGAGGATATTTTTTTGTAATTTTTATTTTTTTATTTTTATTGGCCCTAATTGCTATTTTTAAAAAAATCATGTACAAACAACATAATTGGACCTAAACTAAACATTTTTTGAATATTTTTTTTCATTTTGTAGAGAATTGTTTAAATATTGATGCCATATAATTTTTTTGCAAAAAAGTTATAAAAAAAAGTTATTAAAAAATAAAAAAGCTTGATATTGCAAGTTTATGGACCAGATTTCTTAGAAACTAATTAAAAAATAGAAAAAATAATCCAATTTTAACAAAAAATATATATGTAGAAACTAGACATCGTGATCTATAATGGGTTTTAATTTCATAGATTAACTCTAAAAAAATTCCATCGGCTATATTGCCAAAGTTGGGCATTTCTCTTCAATCTACCTTAGTTTTTTAGTTGCATGTCAAAAGCTATGGGTTGGGTTGCCAAACCTTTCTCGAGCCTAAAACCCAATCAAAAAGTGGTTTGGGGATTCAAACTTTAAAAAAATGTGTACCCGTCATAAAATAGGTACCCATTTCAAAAATTTCCAAAAATAGAATTTTTTTTGAACGAGTACCTATTTTAATATATATATATATATATATATTTGGAAATTTTTTTTGAACAAGTACCCATTTTATAAAATTTCTATTTTTCAAAAAATTTAGAATGGTACCCATTTTAAAACGGGTACCTAACTTTTTAGGCTCGAGTTTTTGTTCTTAAACAGGTGCCCATTGTTTTCAAAACAACTAGCCATTTCTTTCAACATTTTTTTTAGCTAAAACCTCCCTTCCTCATGGACCCAACTTCTTGCACTTACCCTTCACATTATCATTTTTATAATCCTTTGATGTTTTGAATCTTTAGTTATTTCCTTGGCATAACATTGAATTCTATACCAATCATGAGTAATACCTAGATATTAGTCAAGTCATTGTATGATAAAGCATCAAACCACAACAAAAAATAAATGTAATTCATAATGAAAACATGCCACCGTAATAAAAATAGTACAAATAATCCATAAGAGTGTAAAGTAAAGTAAGTATAAAAGAAAAAGGAAGATAATTAGTGTTTTGAGAAATTTTGAAGATAATTATTCATATCTATAAATTTTAGTTTGGTTATACACCAAAGTATTTCCTTAATCATTTAACATGAATAACATTAGAATCAATTATGCCCTATACTTTATGTTTTAAAAATATACATCAATTAGTCTCATGTATAGGAACCCAACGATATTCACAAACATCTTAATATAATATCTGGGTAGAAGCATAAAGTTTTGTCACACTTTATAAAGGAAACGACCAACACTAATCCAAGTTTTAAAATTGAATCACTAAAAAGTGGCATATATGTTTTGAATTTTTAAATGATGTAAACTAGTAAAAATATGTATTTTTTAGTATATTTTATATTTGTATTTTTTTTTTAAAATAAAAAATTTATTTTAAACTAGTTTTTAATAGATTAAAACTATAATTTAGTTGCTGATAAAATGTTGAAAAATGAAGTTGCATGAGATGTCAAACTTTTTATAGTAATTTTTTTTTTTCTTTCAAATTTTTTATGTGTATTTATAACTTGAAACTCTAGTTGCATGGATATATTTTTTTCTAATTTTGATAAATATTTTTAAATACAAATTAAAATGTGAGTGAATCAAAAAATAGTTGTTTCCATTTGATGTCAAATTTCATATTAAATATTTATCTAAAATTTAAAAAAAAATTATATCATCTTGAAATAGATTATTTTATCTAGTGCATCATATTTTTTTCAATTTTTTAAATAAGTTTTAGTATTTTTCCTTGGCATGGTAATCAATCTAATATTTTGTGCTGATAACCTACTTTTAGTAAAAATAAAATATAAAATATAAATAATAATTAAACTATTAAAATAAATATTATTTTGTAAACTACACTTATGAATCTACAAAAAGGTAATTTTTATATTTTTAAAAAAATGTTATTTACATTAGCAGAAGTTATTGAAACTTCAAGATTTTCAAATAATTTTATCTTTTTGGTAAATTGGACTCAAAGTGGTGCTCCATATATTTTTAGCCAACAATTTCAGTTGAAAAATTTGTGGAAGTATCTAACTTAGCAAGAATGAATCTTATTAGATCATATGTTTGACCAAAATTGATTTTTAGTTAGAAATACTTGACTTCAGTTGTGCTGATAAGTTGGCTGAAAGTGTGACACAGCTTTGTGATTTTACCCATCCCTAAACAAGATGAATAGAAGTATCAAGTTGATGAGTAAGAGGTAATATAAGAAGATTAAATCTAATATAATTTTTTTCATAATGGTTAAATGTGAATTTGATAACTTTCTAAATGATCAATTAGGCTTCTAAGTTTAAATGGAATAGAAAAAAACCAAGGGGAAAAGATAAGTATTACACAAGACTATTCATATTATCTAGTATCTCATCCTTACTATACTTATTCCTAAAATTATTCTTCTAAGGATTATTTTTGTATTTAGAAGAAGAAAATTTACAATTATAAGAAGTGGAATATAGGAAGAGGAAAATTTAGGAACATAAGACACGTGTATAACTTCATTAAAGGTAGGATCAATGTATGTATCATTGCAGGATTACACATGTATTGTGGGATTTTGTTGTTATTAGAGAGAGAAGAATAAGAGACCACAAATGTGAGTTGAAATGGATGTGATATAACATCATAATAAAGGTATTATATTGGACGTCCAATAACATTGGTAATTTTTCATGGCACAATCTAAATAATATTATTTTCTTACATGTTCCAAATATTGGCTTTGTTCATGAATAGGATTCATTTTTGTTGGTTGACATTATATATAAAAAAATTTATCACATGTTCATATTGTTTTAAAAACAAGGGGTTCAAATTTCCATGAATAAGATTTTGATTATGGAAAAAGATTGTTTAGAAAGTGGTATGTGTATTTTGGTTTGTTGTTAGGTAATTTTTGTGTATGTAAATAATGCAAATAAAACCAATTGAACACTAATTACCTAATTAATGATATTTGGGGCTGAATTTTCTAGTGTATAATAGATAAATAAAATTAAAGTGGAAGTGTGAACTTGTACTTGAAAATAACTTCAAAAGAGCTGAAAACTGAAAAAATTGATCTATATGCAACTAGATAGAGAAGTGGTCATACTGAAAAAGTTCAAGGATGATACTGTTATCTCCTAGAAATGCACCCTATGCAAAGTTATGAAAAACTGAGCTTTCTAGAGAAACATGGGATCATTTCAAGGCTGTGGGTCACCTAGAGTTGAAATGAACCTCCGGATAAGGTCGGCTCCTAACTGGTAATATCACTTAACTACTGATCTTTGTAAGGAAAAGGGAGAAGGAGTGCATGAAAATGAAAACTAAATCCTATGGTGATACACCAAAATGACAAGAGCAATGAGACACTCAGGTTACATTTGAATACTGATGATGGATATGGGACTGCACAACAAGTTTCTGTAGATTATGCATAAGTATTTCGTAAAAAGGTTGGATTGCATATGCTTTTAAGAAGGAAAGGTAATTTTCACAAATCAAAAGGGTCATATAAAACTTTAAAACACAATTTACAACCTACATAACCATACTTTTGCAGAAAAGGCATAATACGTGAGACAAAGCTACATGGAAATAAAAAAGATCTCACAAATAACTTGATCAATCACCTGACAATACACGATGCTGCAAGAACAAGAAGGAAAATTGAACCATCAATGGTAACCAAGGTAAATTCTATATATCATGCTCCAAAATGAGTTACAAAAGTTTGCTAATCTGAGAGAGGACTGCAAAAGTCACAAACTTCTGAAAAGCATAAGAAGAACTCCCTTACAAAGAGGCAAAATATGCCATATATACAACCAAAACTAAAAAGTTTCGGCCTCTGCCCTAAGGTTTACAAAATGAGTCGGTTCCTGAACATGTCATCCCTCAGATCTTTTGGAATGAAGTTAATGCTACATTCAATATGCATTCCCCGTGCCCATGTCGGTGAAGGATCGCTCCAGGAATGGCCACAAGATCTTTTGCAACAATCGCATTAACTTGCAGCCCTCGTGTCTGCCCTCGAAACTCGCCAGAACTACTTTGAACGTGGTTGTTCTGATAATCATAAATGTCAATCTACCCCTCGCCAGCAAACACCACAATTGTCTTCGTGACTTGAGGTTTTTTCCTTTCTGCCTTTTTCCTGCTCAAGATATTTCTGCAAGTTGACCATCCTCAAGAAGCAGCATCAAATTTCCTCCTAGATCCCCACAAATGACACCCTTGTATGTCGAATCGATCCATCATTTTTTATCATAGAGCAGATCCATGTCGCTTACATTCTACTGATCTTCTTCCCAAGGGTAGTCAATCAGTCAAATGGCCAATGGTTCGCCTTTAGTTCTCTCTGATTGGTTGAAAAAATGCCACATGGGATCGCCAGATGGTCAAAGGTCATTCAGACTGAATCGCATGTCAGTGAGACACTAGTCGTGTCTCCCCGATGCCACAATGCTCCACAGCAGTTATCAGCATAACTTACCACTATCGGCCAGACCTCATAGCGAGCTGCAAGAGTTATACCGATATCACCTTTGTCATTGCCTAGACTATCGGCAAGATATATCACTTTTGGAAAGAGGTCTTACCGAAAGCACCTGACAGTAGATAGCACCTCAACTAGACCATCGGCAAGACTTCATTAGGTCGGCAAGATGTTACAGCGAGCCCTTCATCTTTCTCCCCGAGATCAAACCTTTTGTTTTGGCAAGACTCTCCTCCAGTCGAGAAGGCCTCTCATCAAACTTATTCCGCTTCGGCGAGACTTTGACCATTCGGCTAGATCTTTCATCAAGCTCAAAACATTACACTAAAGGTAGAATCCTTCAGTGAGACTCCAACGAGTCAGCCAGACATCACAACGAGCGGCAGGAGTCATATCGATATCCCCTCGTGAACAAACGTCGGTGTGACATTATCGGGTCGGCGAGACATCTCCCCAAAGCAAACCCCCCCTTCGATGAGACTTCCATCTTTTGGCAAGACCTTATGCCGAAGGGAATCCCCTTCAGTGAGACTTCATGCAGTCAGAGAGACATCACGCCGAACCTCCTTCCATTGTCCTCGAGCTCAAAATTTTAGCAAGACTTCATCGGGTCGGCCAGACATCACGGCGGGTAGTCAAAATTATCACGATATTCCCTTTCATTGCCGAGACAATCGCACTCTACAGGACATCATGTCGAGCTCCTCTATTCTCCCTGAGCTCATTTCATTTTGGCAAGACCCTACTTGGTCGGAAAGACCCTACTTGGTCGGCAAGACCTTTCGCCGAGCTCAAAACACTACGCCGAAGGGAGAATCCCTCGGCGTGACTAACAACCATCAGCGAGACATCTTGTCGATGGCACCTCTTTTCGCTGAGACCTCACCTCTTTGGCCAGACCTTATGCCGAAGGCATAACATTTCGCTGAGATATTATCGAGTCGGCAAGACCTTTCAAAGCAACCTTGTTTCGGCGAAAGCGCATTCTGGGACCACCATTCCATTTCTGCGAGACCTCACCCTGTCGGTGAGACCTTATAGCGAAGCCCCCACCTTTCGGCGAGACATCCCAAGCGAAGAGAGATATAAAATTTCACAGCGACTGAGATGTCTTGGCGACCATGAGGATTTCAAATGAATAGAACCAAACTGCCAATCGGCAAGACAATAGGAGGGTCTCAGCGACTTTCTTCTTCAAGAGTTTTATGCTGAATCTGACCGAGGCAGGCTTTCCAGCTAAATTCCTTGAAAGATAACATTCCGATGAAGACCTTCCTAATGAAAACCGAACACCTGCATGCTGAGCTCAACCCTTATGGGAGCCACATTTAATCCACATGCCGAAATTAAAACATAATTTCCCATGATTGAGCCCATAGGTGAAAATTGGGTAACATTTATAGTGATCTCAGCTGGATGTTTGCTTGCTAAACATGCAAACCAGTAGCCTAGGCCTATCTATTGGGCATGAAGTCATTGTTCTGCTCTTCAAATTTTTGAAAACCTTGTAACTCAACTTAAACTGAAAGAAACTACTGCAATTTTGTTGAAGACAAAATATGGAAAACCAGGTGCAGCAACTGCACTTATTGAAAAACATGACAAAACTAAAAATGAAACATGCCATGGGGGACTTATTGCAAGCAAAAAAAATTGAAACTACAACTACTCTATCCTACACTACCTAGCAGTGGTAGTGATCAGACATAACCATTTACTGGTTGTGAGAAAAAATTACCCTTTTCTCACCAACATAGGACGTGCTTCCTGCTTGCAAATTGTCCAACAATGATGAAGGAAAAGTAAATGCTGAGTGCATAGATTAAACACCTCCTCAATCATAAAAAATGCCTCCCTTTCTGTGTTAGACAAGAGGTTCCTGCAGCTATTTTGAATATGGCAAGCCACCTACATTGATGACTTTTGATATTGAATCCCATGCTCGCAAGCAAGTAATTCAACTGATAACTCCTCTTGGTTGTCCTTCAACTATGCCAGGTGCCTAATAGGACATCCCCTTTTCGGGACACTGAACTTGTAACTTTCAGCCCCTTGTTGATCTCTAAAGACTTCATCTTTTCCTTGAAAAGATGTTGATTGGAGGTAATATGCAGGTTGTTCATTGACTGCTACAGTCTGATCTTCTTGAAAGACTTGACTATTATTGTTTATAGGAGGATCAGTTGTTCTTTCTTTCAGCTCTGCAATGAAAAAGGAGTCCTACTTCTTTGCATCATGTATAATAGTCTTTAAAAAGAAACCATTAATGTTTTTGATGGTTGGATCTTCTTGACTAAAGAGCTGATATCCCTATTGGATAACTGAAAACAAATCTTCAAACTATGGTTCCTTATGCTCTTTGTCCATGAAAAAATATAACTCCTCCTCAACAAAGTGGGGCAGCTCATCAAATAAGTTCATAGGTTGCAAGGCATTATCTTCTACAACTTTTTCAATAGTCTCACTGACTTGAATGGGTTCATCACATGCTTCCCTTTCATATGATACTAGTTCATCATCTATGTTAGAACAAAAAGCTTCTATGATATCACCTAACTCATAATTTTGCATTAAATCTAGATGATTTTTATCATTTAGTTGCTCCATACCAAGCATAGATGCTATCATGCATGTGAGATCTTCATCTTCATCAAAAAATTGAGGAAGTTCATCGAACAAGTCAACAATATTCTCTGGTTCTTCCAAATCAACTGGTAAATCAGGAACCTGCATGCTCTCTTCAGCTTGCTCAACATAACCAGGTAGTTGGTCAGATAAAGAAATTGAATCCTCCTCAGGTAATGCCTTTTCCAATGAAACTTGGGCATCCTCTGTCTGCAAGTGAAGATCCTTAACTAGTAATCCCTGCATTCTACTTTTAGCCATTTTATAAACAACATCATAATTTTTTTCAAATGAATCAAAATCTAAGGGGTTCAACAATGAATTTGATTCAACATCGTCTCCACATGTGCTATTGTTGTTTTGTTGACTGTCATCAATCAACAACTGCCCAAATTGTTTGATGTCTTCTAGCTGTTCAATCCTTTGCTGCTACAATTGAAAACACATTATAGCTAAATGTAAAGGATTTACCTCTTTAATCCTTTCCCATAGGAGTAAGTTGTCTAGATCAATGGGTTGCTCTTCCTCTGTTTTCTTTTCAACAGAAAACTCATTCTATTCAAAACTTGGAACACTGAACTGTGGAAAGTGAAGCCCTTCCTCAAAGAAAGGATTTGGAAAGGTAGCAACTAATTGGGGCATTTGAGAAAGTTGTTTTTCAGGGGAGTTAGACTGACTTTGTTCAAATTCTTGTACTAAATAGGATCCTCTTTGTATCTCAACCTCTTGCTGATGAAAATAAGCTTGATAAGTAAGCTCCTCCTGCTGCCTATTGACCTCCTGCTGATTTTCAATTTCCTCAAACTGCTTTTGGAAATATAAAGACATATTCTCCAAGCTCATATTACCAAAATTTTGAGACTCATAAGAAAAATTGCTTTGCTGGTAATATTCTGTGAAATCAGCAGCATAACTGCTTTGATATGGTAGATTAGAAGGTATATAGATAGCATTTTTGTAAAATGGTGAATGGTACGACATATTACCATGAAATCAACACTTAGCCTGCTAAAACCATTTACTTTGGGCATGGAGTCACCAGATATGCAGATTTCAACCTCTTAAGGTCTGAAAATTGTTGATTGCATATCCAAATCAGCAATAAGATGTATCTTCTTTCAGCTGTCTAATTCGACAGTCCCACCGGGCATGCCAAAAATATTATCTCCTAGAAATGCACCCTATGCAAAGTTATGAAAAACTGAGCTTTCTAGAGAAACATGGGATCATTTCAAGGCTATGGGTCACCTAGAGTTGAAATGAACCTCTAGATAAGGTCGGCTCCTAACTGGTAATATCACTTAACTACTGATCTTTGTAAGGAAAAGGGAGAAGGAGTGCATGAAAATGAAAACTAAATCCTATGGTGATACACCAAAATGACAAGAGCAATGGGACACTCAGGTTACACTTGAATACTGATGATGGATATGGGACTGCACAACAAGTTTTTGTAGATTATGCATAAGTATTTTGTAAAAAGGTTGGCTTGCATATGCTTTTAAGAAGGAAAGGTAATTTTCACAAATCAAAAGGGTCATATACAACTTTAAAACACAATTTACAACCTGCAAAACCATACTTTTGCAGAAAAGGCATAATACGTGAGACAAAGCTATAGGGAAATAAAAAATATCTCACAAATAACTTGATCAATCACCTGACAATACATGATGATGCAAGAACAAGAAGGAAAATTGAACCATCAATGGTAACCAAGGTAAATTCTATATATCATGCTCCAAAATGAATTACAAAATTTTGCTAATATGAGAGAGGATTGCAAAAGTCACAAACTTCTGAAAAGCATAAGAAGAACTCCCTTACAAAGAGACAAAAAATACCATATATACAACCAAAACTAAAAAGTTTCGGCCTCTGCCCTAAGGTTTACAAAATGAGTCGGTTCCTGAACATGTCGGCCCTCAAATATTTTGGAATGAAGTTAATGCTACATTCAATATGCATTCCTCGTGTCCATGTCGGTGAAGGATCGCTCCAGGAATGGCCTCAAGATCTTTTGCAACAATCGCATTAACTTGCAGCCCTCATGTCCACCCTCGAAACTCGCCAAAACTACTTTGAACATGGTTGTTCTGATAATCATAAATGTCAATCTACCCCTCGCCAGCAGACACCACAGCTGTCTTCGTGACTTGAGGTTTTTTCCTTTCTGCTTTTTTCCTGCTCAAGATATTTCTGCAAGTTGACTGTCCTCGAGAAGCAGCATCAGATTTCCTCCTAGATCCCCACAGATGACACCCTTGTATGCCGAATCAATCCATCATTTTTTATCATAGAGCAGATCCATGTCGCTTACATTCTACTGATCTTCTTCATAGGGGTAGTCAATCAGTCAAATGGCTAATGGTTCGCCTTTAGTTCTCTCTGATTGGTTGAACAAATGCCACATGGGATTTCCAGATGGTCAAAGGTCGTTTAGACTGAATTGCATGTCGGTGAGACACTAGCCGTGTCTCCCTGATGCCACAATGCTCCACGACAGTTATCGGCATAACTCACCACTATCGGCAAGACCTCATAGCAAGCTGCAAGAGTTATACCAATATCGCCTTTGTCATCACCCAGACTATCGGCAAGATATATTGCTTTCAGCAAGAGGTCTTACCAAAAGCACTTGATAGTAGATAGCACCTCAACCAGACCATCGGCAAGACTTCATTAGGTCAGCAAGATGTTACAGTGAGCCCTTCATCTTTCTCCCCGAGATCAAACCTTTTGTTTCGGCAAGACTCTCCTCTAGTCGGGAAGACCTCTCATCGAACTCATTCTGCTTCGACGAGACTTCGACCATTCGGCCAGACCTTTCATCGAGCTCAAAACATTACACCAAAGGGAGAATCCTTCGATGAGACTCCAGCGAATCGGCCAGACATCACAGCGAGCGGCAGGAGTCATATCGATATCCCCTCGTGAACAAACAACGATGTGACATTATCGGGTCGGCGAGACATCTCCTCAAAGCAAACCTCCCCTTCACCGAGACTTCCATCTTTCGGCAAGACCTTATGCCGAAGGGAATCCCCTTCGGCGAGACTTCATGCAGTTAGAGAGACATCACACTAAACCTCCTTCCATTGTCCCCGAGCTCAAACATTTCGGCAAGACTTCATCGGGTCGGCCAGACATCACGGTGGGCAGCCAAAATTATCGTGATATTCCCTTTCATCGCTGAGACAATCGCACTCGGCAAGACATCATGTTGAGCTCCTCTATTCTCCTCGACCCTACTTGGTCAGTGAGACCTTTCGCCAAGCTCAAAACACTATGCCGAAGGGAGAATCCCTCGACATGACTAACAACCATTGGCGAGACATCTTGTCGATGGCACCTCTTTTCTTTGAGACCTCACCTCTTCGGCCAGACCTTATGCCGAAGGCATAACCTTTCACCAAGATATTATCGAGTCAGCAAGACCTTTCATCGAAGCCACCTCATTTCGGCGAGAGCTCATTTTGGGACCACCGTTCCATTTCGGCGAGACCTCACCCCGTCGGTGAGACCTTATAGCGAAGTCCCCACCTTTTGGCAAGACATCCCAAGCAGAGAGAGATATAAAATTTCACAATGACCGAGATGTCTTGGCGACCATGAGGATTTCAAATGAACAGAACCAAACTGCCAGTCGGCAAGACAATAGGAGGGTCTTAGCGACTTTCTTCTTAAGGAGTTTTATGTCGAATCTGACCGAGGCAGGCTTTCCAACTAACTTCCTTGAAAGATAACATTCGTATGAAGACCTTCCTAATGAAAACTAAACACCTGCATGTTGAGCTCAACCCTTATGGGAGCCACATTTAATCCACGTGCCGAAATTAAAACATAATTTCCCCTGATTGAGCCCGTAGGTGAAAATTGGGTAACAAATACCAAGAAGTTTCCTTTAAATTTTGAAATTCTTTAAGCATGGGAAAATGTTATATACCATACATTCGAGGGGTAGTTTGGACCTAACCTTATACCCAACACTCCACAACCCTAAAAATTTATAGAGAGATTGATAATAATCTATAGATTCTTATAATAAGTGCATATATATTCATATATTAAAATTATGTGAAACAAAAGAAATGGCATGCAAGTACACTTAATTAGTATCCAAAAAATGGAGAAAGATGATTGATTTCACCTAATTTATATAATGAGATAGGTGTAAAAAAAATTAAGGATGATGAATAATATATATAGACCTCTCCAAAGTCAATGCCTATTAGTACATATAAATGGAGATGAAACTAATAGAAAAAATATATACTTACTATTCTTTAATCTTGTATCAATTGATCTAAGTTTTGAGAATTATTACACCTATTACATAAATATGTTTCAAATTTTATGTTAGATTAATCATGCATTAGCTAATAATTAAATATTAGACTAATTTATTCTCATGCACTTAAGCTAAACTTAGGATTGTTTTTTTATGTTCACTAGAGAGCTATTATTATATCATTTTGTCTCATTGCATGTGATGCTGACACTTGTCATGATCTAATCCCTTTATCATTTAGGTTTACTCCTATAAAGCACTCAACACTCATTGTATTATCATAACCTCTTTTGATAGCATTTTGATAAATTTTTATGACTGGGTGTGTGCACCAATCTGTGACACAAAAAGGGTGCCACGTTTATGTTTTTACCTGAAATGGCCATTTGGTGAACACCAAATTTGGCACTCACCAAATGGTTTGGATGACCGATCCTAAGGCTCGGTATGCCAAAAATTCAAATAATTTTAGCACTCTTCATTTGGCGAGCGCCAAATTTGGCGCTCGCCAAATGTGAAGCATGAATTTTCGTGAATTTACATATGGACATTTACTTTCTTATACTTTAAGTTATATTTCATGTATATAGTTTCAAGATGTTTGAGAGTGGTTTCAAATCTGTAGGAGTTATAATGTGAATTCTAGTTTTTGGAAGATCTTAAAAAATTTAAACTTAGTCAAATTTTAGTAATCAACATGTCAAATTTCAGTAATCAGGAGGTCAAATTTAAGTAGTTAGCAAGTTGTATCATCTTTCTCTCTCACTATCTCCTTCTCTCTACTCTATCTCTCCACTCCCTCCCTCCCTCTCCCTTCTGAGTCTCTCCCCTCTCTCTTACACACACCCCTTTATCTCCTCCCTACATCTGCCTCCCTCCCCTCTCTACTTCTCTCTATCTCTTATCTCTCTCTCTACATCTCCTTCCCTCTCTACTTATCTTTATCTCCCCTCTCTCTCTCTTTACCTACCTCTCCCTCCATCACTCTTTATCTCATCTATGTCTCCCTCCCTACCTCTTTCCCTATCTACTCTTTATCTCTCCTCTCCCTCCCTCTACCTACATCTCTCTCTCACTCTCTATCCCTCTCTTTCTCTCTAAATCTATCCTCTCTCTCTCTCAAACCTTTATCTCCCTCCCTAACTCTCCCTCCCTCCATTCTTCCCTCTCTACTTCTCTCTATCTCTCCTCTCCCTCCCTCTCTCAACCTCACCCTCCCTCCCCTTCTTTTTGTCTCTCCTCTTAGTCTCTCAATATTGTCCCTCCCACCCTCCCCCTCTTTCTATCTCAATTGCTCCTTTTATCTATCTCACAAAATTCTCTCTCTCACTCACACACACACACCACTATCTCCCTCCCTCCCCTCTCTATACCTACCTTTCCCTCCATCACTGTCTCCATCCCTCTCTATCTCACCTATGTCTCCTTCCCTACATCTTTCTCTCTCTACTCTCTATCTCTTCTCTCCCTTCCTCTACCTACCTCTCTTTGTTTGTCTCTCCATCCCTCTCTATCTCTCTCACTCTCTCCTCTCTATCTCACCATTATCTCTATCCCTACCTATCACTCCCTCCTCTCTAAATCACCATTCTCTCTCTCCCACTTTCCCTCCTCTCTCACTCCCTCCTCTCTAAATCATCATTCTCTCTCTATCCCACTTTCCCTCCTTCCCTCTCTCTATCTCACCTATCCCTTTCTACCTCTCCCTCCCTCCAACCTCCCTCTCTCTCTCTTTATCTCTCTTTCTCATTCTCTCCTAACCTCTCTACTCTATCTCACCAATCTCTCTCCATCTCACTCTCCCTCCTTCCCTTACTCCCTCCTATCCCTCCCTCTCTCCTTCCCTCTCTACCTACCTCTCCCTCCACTACCTACCACTCTCTCTACCTCTCTCTCTCTCTCCCTCCCCCCTCTTTCTACCTATCTCTCTCCCTCCCCCATCTTTCTCTCTTACTCTCACCTTCCCTCTCTACTCTCTATCTCTCCCCCCTTCCCTCTCTACTTTCTTTCTATCTTCCCCTTCCTCTCTCTCCTCATTTTCCCTCCTCTCACTCTCTCTCCCTCTCACACACACTCACCTCTATCTCCTCCTTTCCTCTCCCTCAACCTTCCTCCTTCCCTCTCTACTTATCTCTCTATCACATCTCTCCCTCTCCCTCCTTCCCTCTCTCCCTCTCTCTCTCCCCTTCACTACTCTCTCTATCTCACCTCTTTCTCCCTCTCTCTCCCCCTCTCCCTCCCCCTATTTCTCTCTCACTCTCTCCTCCCCTCTCTCTCCCTCCCTCCCTCCCTCCCCCTCTTTGTCTCTAACTCTCCTTCCCTCTCTACTTCTCTCTATCTCACCTCTCTCTCCTCCTCAATCCATTCTTCCATGTCTAATTTTCTCTATCTCCCCCTATCTCTCTATCTCTCTCTACTTCTCTCTATCTCACCTCTCTCTCCTCCTCCATCCATTCTTCCATGTCTAATTTTCTCTATCTCCCCCCTATCTCTCTATCTTTATCTATGTCTTCGTCTCTGTCTTCATTCCTCCCACCCACCTTCCCTCTTTACTTCTCTATATCTAATCTATCCCTCTATACCTCTTTCTCTCTCCCTCCCTCCCTCCTCCCCTCTTTACTTCTCTCTATCATATCTCTCTCAATTCTCCCTTCCTCCATCTCTCTCTCCTTCCCTATCTACTCTCTTTATCTCACCTCTCTCTCCCTACTTTTCCATCCCTCCCTTCTCTCTCTCTCTCCCTCTCTCTCCCCTCTTTCTCTCTCATTTCCTCTCTAATTCTCTTTATCTCACCATTGTCTCTCTCCCTCCCCACTCTCTCTCCTCCCTCCATCTTTACCTCTCTACTTATTTGTATCACATATCTCTATAACCTCTATCTCTCTCACTTCTCCCTGCTCTCTTTCTCCTTCCCTCTCTACTCTCTCTCTATATCAACTCTCTACATATCTATCCATACCTCTCCCTCCCTCTTTCCTCTCTCTCTTTCCCTCCCCCTCTCTCACTCTCTCCCCCCTCTTTATCTCTCACTCTTTCCTTCCCTCTCTACTTATCTTTATCTTTCCATTCTCTCTTTATCTCTCTCTCTCTCCCCTCACTTCTCTTTATCATATCTCTCTAGAGTGGGAAGGAGAGGAGAGTGGTAGAGGGGAGAGAGAGAGGTGAGATAGAGTGAGAGAGAGAGAGAAACAAAGAGAGAGAGAGAGAGGGAGGAAGAGAGGGGAGGGTGGGAGAGGTAAAGAGGGATAGTTGAGATAAATAGGAGAGAGAGAAGTAGGTAGAGATAGGATGAGATATAGAAAGAGGGAAGGAGAGATGGAGGGAGAGGTAGGGATAAAGGGAGAGATAGTGATGGAGAGAGAAAGGTGAGAGACAAAGTGATAGAGAGAGGTAGGTAGAGAGAGGGAGAGGAGAGAGAGAGAATTAGAGAGGGAAGGAGAGGTAGGGAGGGAAGGAGAGGGAGGTGAGATAGAGAGAGAAGAGGGGGGGATGGATATATGTAGAGAGATAAGAGAGTTGAGATAGAGAGAAAGAGAGTAGAGAGAAAAGGGGAGAGAGAGAGAGAGCAAGAGGAAGGTAGAGAGATTTAGAGGAGGGAGGGAGGGAGAGAAAAATAGGTATATAGGGGTAGGTGAGATAGAGAGTAGAGAGAGAAGGTTGGGAGAAGAGAGAGAGGAGGGAGGGAGGGAGAGAGACAAAGGTATATAGGGGTAGGTCAAATAAATAAAATTAGAGAGAGAAGGTTGGAGGAGAGAGAGGAGAGAGGGAGAGGTATAGAGGGATAGTTGAGATAGATATAAGGAGAGAGAGAGAGAGAGAGAGAGAGAGAGAGAGAGAGAGAGAGAGAGAGAGGAGAGATAGAAAGAGAGGGGAGGAAAATATAAAGAGGGAGGGAGGGAGAGATAGAGAGAGATAGATAGAGATAGGGACAAAAAGGTAAGGAGAGAGAGAGTTGAGATAGAGAGAGTAGAGAGGAGGAGAGAGAGAGAGAGAGAGGGAAAGGTAGGGAGAAAGAGAGTAGAGATAGAGAGAGTAGAGAGGGAGGTGATAGAGAGATGTGATAGAGAAAAGTAGAGAGGGAAGAAGGTGGCGATATTGAGAGGGAAGGAGGGAAGGAGGGAGAAAGAAATATGTATAGAGGGATAGGTGGGTAGAGAGAAGTAGATAGAAAGAGGTATATAGGGGTAGGTTAGATAGAAACAAGTAGAGAGAGGAGGTTGGTGGAAGAGAGAGAGGAGGGAGGGAGAGGTAAAGAGGGATAGTTGAGATAAATAGGATAGAGACATGTAGGTAGAGAGATGGTGAGAAGAGATAGAAATAGAGGGGAGGAGAGAGAGAGAAGAGAGATAGAAAGAGGGGAGAGGGAGGAAGAGATAGAGAGAGTAAGGGAAAGGTAGGGAGAGTTGAGATAGAGAGTAGGGAGGGAAGGAGAGAGAAAGGTAGGGAGAAAGAGAGTTGAGATAGAGAGAGACATACTTTTGTAAGGTGTAATGGACTTGCAAGATTGGTGGGATGGCTAATATTAATTATAATATCAAATATTTTATTTTTGTATGTGTTGGTGTGATGGAAGTCCACTTTTTTACATACTGGTGCCTTGATCTTGATAGGGTGATAGATTTGAGTTTTAAAGACAAGAGAATAATGCATATTCAATTCAAAAGAGATACATCACAATAATAATAAGGACAACAAGGACCTCATTCTATTTTCACAAACATATTTTGGGCTCTACATGTGCCCAAACCCATCACCATAATATCATAACATCAAATTTAGAGCGTACTTTACTAACATTGGTTTTATATTATGATGAATATATACTTTGTGAAAGCTTCATAAAGACCAAAACATTATTTTTTTACATGGAGTTGTGTCCTTTGTTTGTTTAGATATCTTGGAAGCAACTAGAATATTTTTTCTTCTTTTCCAAAATATTGTGACTCTCATTAGATAGGACTAAAAACACATGAATAAATCTACAAATCTCTTTTAAATATAACTCATGGATTATCATAAATGTAGGCCTAAAAATGGATGAATAAATTTAAGATGATTATAGGCAAGTAGATTATGTGAGACATTATCCTTCTAAACTACCTTTAAGATAATGTACCTTATGCACTTAGAGTTCCCCTTGGCCAAATTTATGTAGTCTCCCATCAATTGAGGGCTAAGGTAAACCACCACATTTGAAGAGAAAAAATGTGTCAATTTGTTTTAAAGAAGTGGAGAATGAGGGTGTATTATTTTTAGATGCAAAATATTTTATAAATGTAGTGTAGGAAAATGTATCCCTCTACATTTTCACACTTGTTTGGGCCCTCCTTGCTAAAATTGGGCTTCTTTATGCCTTATTGGTCCTATTTTGCATCCACAAGCCTTAATTAATGCGTCTTTCCAAGGATAATCCTGACACATATCATATGACAAATCATAATTTAATGATTTTGGTTTGTATGGCCCAACTTTAGTGATCTGAGACTCATACACCACCTTGGGCGTATGGGTCCCACCTATGTTTTAGGGCCTAAACCTGAATCTAGCATAAAACATAACATTTCTTCAAATTTGTGTCCTGAGCTTAGCCTATTACGACTCATACACCCCAACTGGTGTATGATTCTCGCTTAGCTTAGATAGGTCTAATTTTGAATGCAATTCTTGGCGAGATTTTATCCTCCTAGATCTAATGTTGGCTTATAGTGTTGTAATTTTGTGAAATTTGGCATAAACAAGTATAAATACAAGGTTATTTCATATATTTTCTCCTAGCAATTCAAGTATTCAAGCATTATAGAAAATTTGAGATCAAGAGCACTTACAAGAGCATTCAAGAGAATCAAGCATTTTGGAGCATTATTCAAGATTCAAGCATCATGTCAAAGTCATCATGCATCATGTTTGTTTTTGAGCTAACATTTGTGATGTAGGTTCTTATGATTCATGCAAGCATTCAAGTTAAGATCTACAACATGCAATCAAGAGTGAAGATATACACTCATGCTAGCCATTACATACAATATTGTAGCCTTTTGTTCAAGGATTTGGCGAGTTGCAACATTGCATATATGTTCATTCATCATTCCTTCTTTCTACTTATTCATTTCAAGGTTTGATTACCAAAATAGGGTTTGACCAAGGAAAACCCCTATCCACTAACAAACCAACATTTTCCCCTCTCTTTGATGTGTGATTTGCAAATCTAGGTTGAGGATCCATTGAAGAGCAAGATTGGAGAAAGTTGTCAAAGTTGCAAGGTTGTCATCTACATTGCAAGATCACGGAAAGTCGCCTACAGGCCATAATTCAGTGTTTACAACTCAGAGATTTGATAGGAAGGAAGCTACAAGAGATCACTAAAGGATACCAGAGTTTTGGATCAACACTAATGTTGGGACTAAATCACCACTTATGGCATATGAGTCCCAATATACCTAAATTCAAACATTTTCTATAGATCCTGATTTAGGAGTTCCAAATTTTAATTTATGTCAAAAACCCTAATCTGAGACTAAATCACCCATCCTGGCATATGAGTCTCAGTGAGCATTAAATTCAACATTTCCAGGATTTCAGGTCTTCATTCAAGCCTCTTCAGTTTCTAGGTGCACCCTTGTCCTTTCTCAGTCTATTATTTTGTATTTCAATTTCATAATCTAGGTCATATAGTTAGGTTTTTTATTCCTAGTCTTTCCAAGCCCTTGCTTGGTGGTGAACCCTCTTTTAGTCTTTTATCACACCCTAAGATACCTTATTGCATATTTATTTCCCTCATTCCATCCTTGGATTGAGATCTCTAAGGCCTCCTTGAATGAAATAGAGTGAAATAGGACTCCCTTGCATTCCATCTCCTTAAAGGTGGAACCCCCCCTATTTTCTATGTTTCATTTTGGTGAACCTAGCCTTTAGAACACCTTATTTTTTGATTTGGAGTGCATCATAGTCCTAGATATAACTTACATTAACTTTCCATTAGGTCTTGCATTAGTTAATTTGCATCTAGGGCTTCTAAATCTTGCATTAGTGAAAGTGCATATCTAGGTTGCATTTTTGCATCTTAAAACATTGAAACTCATTCAAAATCTATAATTTCACATTGTCTAGACATCACTCAAACAAGAAAACCTAGCATTCATTAAAAAAAAATTGAAATTTGTGCAAAAACCCTAATCTGGGACTCATACGCTCCTCTGGGAAATTTAGTCCTAGTACAAATGATTTTTCTCAATTTTTGGGTATTTTCTGTTGACTATTTATCAGCATTTGAACCCCTCAAGAACCCTAATTGGGACTCATACACCCCTCTGGGTGATTTAGTCTCATTTTAGATCTTAAACTACATTTTACAACATTAAAAACTTTGTTTTTGTGTTTTTGTTTGTTGTTGTTTGATTTCTATTTCAATTTGCAGAATTTATGTTTTATTCTTTTCATTACATCTAGCTCAATTCGGTGCATTTTGTGCATTGTTTAATTTCAAGATTACATTTACACCATTCATTAGATAGGTTATTGAATTACATTTCATCATGGATATATTATTTGGTAAGCTTTGGATGTCCTTGAAGTCATTAGTGGATGTGTCAAGATGTGCTTTTGGAAATGACCCTAATGAAATTGAACCTACTCATGCTCAATCAACTCCTAATACATGTCCTTCTTGAGATGTTTACATCATTGGAGAAGATGATGATAGCATGAACAACTTCATTAATGATTTCCTTAACAACCTTGAGACTAATGCATCCTTTTATCCTTCACTGAAACAACCAACACCTCCCATCATCCCACCACTTGAGATGTTTGGTTGTTTACATCTTGAAATTGAAACACAAGTTGAAACTAAGTTCCCTACAAAAGGTGAACCTAGTTCTTCTAATAAAACAAGCATTCAACCATCATATGTTAACAAAGTGACCAACACTCTTATCAACCTAGAAGAGACATATGGAAAAGGATTCACAATCTTAAGCAAACAAGGATGTTCAATACAACAAGCGAATATGAAATTCATCAACTCTTAGAATAAATACCAACTGAAGATACCAAAGGGTTGGGATATCAAGATACTCATACCTACATAAGTTTCCTCCTTCCTAAAGAACAACCAATACCTTGTAATGATGATAAGGATGATAGGATTGTCTTAAGTCCTCCTCCTCAACATTCAACTCAAGAAATTGGTGAATCTAGCCAATGACAGAGGCCTTACAAACTAAAGAAACTAATATTCCCTTTTCTGCCATCTTCCACTTAAATAACTTTACAAATACTTCTAAACCAAGGAATTATAACATTACCACCCATGAGATAAAATCCAAAACTATATCCTAAAGATGCAAATGTTCCACATTGTCAATACATAGAGTTCTTGAACATAATACCAATGGTTGTCGTGCTTTAAAATAAATATTTAAGAAGTTTGATATCATAGAAATAATCCCTTAAAGCATGTCCTTTCACTCCTTGCCATGCAATAGTTGTAGGATCATAGCATTCTCACTATTACATGCTTTACATTCATTGCAAATCATTTCAAAATGCAAGGAGCCCTTTCTCATCACCTACCTCAGCTCATTCTTGTCTTGCACTCAGTGGGGGCAAGAATTAGATAGCCTTTCCCTAGTTCGGCACTTGCTATTGTCCCTTTAGCTAGTTTCCTCCTTTTGTATACGATGAACAAGATTGGGAGGTGGACGACCTACTATAGGTTGACTTGCATGCGCCTTACTAGTCTTTTGCAATATTTTATTTTTTCATGTTATGTACATGTGATTGCATCGTGTGAGTAATGTGATCCCTTGTATCATTTTGTTTGATGTAACTCTCTTTGTGGCCTTCCTTTATTTGTACCTGCATTCTTATATATGTTGTGAATATTTTATCTTTTCATTTGTCTTGTGTTTTCCTTTTGGGGATGACGCAAGGTGTCGAGACACTCACATCTCTTCCATGTTGGCCCAAAAGCTTTTAGTTTATCTTTTCTTTGTCTTTTGTTTTCCTTTTGGGGATGATACAAGGCATTGAGACATTTAGGTCTCTTCCATGTTGACCTAAAATCTTTTCTTTGTTTTCTCTCTCTTTGTGTCATTCTTCTTGTTACATGAGTATTTGGGGAATGATGATAGTTTCGAGCTCTCTAAAAAAATTGTAACAAAGACATACTGAACCCAAATCTATGGATCCCTCATGTGTTTGGAGTTTCATTTTGGAGGCAAACCCTTTTCATGACATAGATTTACTTGGAAATATATCACTTGGCATAGGGCTTTCCAAATAAGCTCTCATGTCCTCATTGTTAGCATTTGTCATTTGTTACTTTAAAGTAATTTCCCACATCATGGTGTTTAGAAATTTCTTTAAAGTGGGGACATACATTAGCATTATTCTTTTGCATTTTACAACTCATGTTTCATTGTGTAGTCTTCTTACTTCATGTGATGTGTCTTTCACTTTGTGGTGACATTCAGTGTGATGTGCTTCAAGAGTGTGACCTCTCTTAGCATATGATATTCCTCTTAGTGGCTTGATGTGACACATTGCATCCCCTAAGTTGTGAAGCTTCTTTGATTGGTCCTCTCTTAGAGACATTAGGCATAATGTTCCCTAAGTTAAGACCTTACATGAACTAAGTGAAACTCCTTTGAACGCACCTTACACTACCTTTTGCATTTACAAAATCTATTATGTGGCCACCTTTCCTAATACATTTTGCTTGCCTATGGTGTCATCTTGTTTGTTCATGGGTTTCAAGCATACAAATCTTTGCTTGCCTCATGGAGCTTGAAGTTCATTATTGTGTGGCACCTTATCAAAGTTATTAGGAGGTATAGCTTTGGTATAGTTGTATGTATGGGAGACAAACTTAGGCAAGAATTTCCCATAGCCGCTTGCTTGTCTGTGTGAGCACATACCGATTGTGTGCGTATGTGTCTCACTGGGGACTCACCTAGTGGACGACCTAAGGTTCCACTAGCCCTTGTGAGTGTGCGTTCAGTTTGCATAGTGGACATCGTGCTCCACTTGTAAATGTTTCTTGGAAAAACATCTTAGATCTTATCCATAGTGTGCGAGACAAACAGTCGAAGCTTGATCCACTCCTCTTTTTGTTTTTTTTATAGTCTTTCTTCTTTATGTCTTTGGTAGTGTATGTGTGTGCCTTTTCATTGCTCCTTGCATAATTTTTATGTGTATTCTTCTGTGCCTATGTTGGTTTGCCATAGGATCTTGATCCTGGGGGCTTGCGCAACCCTCTTGGTCATTGTCATCCTATCTCACTAACATTGGTACACGTGGACCCCTCTTGATGTGAATTTTGTCTACTTTAGTGTGAGTTTGAAGCAAGTTCCTCTTCTCACTAAAGTGGGGGCGAAATCTAGTGTAGGAAAATGTATCCCTCTATATTTTCACACTTGTTTGGGCCCTCATTAAAATTGGGATTCTTTATGCCTTATTTGGTCATATTTTGCATCCACAAGCCTTAATTAATGTATCTTTTTGAGGATAATCTTGACACATATCATATGACCAATCAAAATTTAATGATTTTGGATTGTATGGCCCAGATTTAGTGATCTAGGACTCATACGCCACCTTGGGTGTATGGGTCCCACCTATGTTTCAGGACCTAAACCTGAATCTAGCATAAAACATAACATTTCTTTAAATTTGTGTCCCGAGCTTAGCCTACTGGGACTCATTCACCCCAACTGGTGTATGAGCTCACTTAGCTTAG
Organism: Sequoia sempervirens; assembly: GCA_007258455.2. Taxonomy (NCBI): domain Eukaryota; kingdom Viridiplantae; phylum Streptophyta; class Pinopsida; order Cupressales; family Cupressaceae; genus Sequoia; species Sequoia sempervirens. The sequence goes on along the minus strand of VDFB02109042.1, from coordinate 66,843,391 downwards.
ACCTAATTTTGAATTCAATTCTTGGCATGATTTTATCCTCCTAGATCTAATGTTGGATTGTAGTGTTGTAATTTTGGTAAATTTGGCATAAACAAGTATAAATACAAGGTTATTTCACATATTTTCTCCTAGCAATTCAAGTATTCAAGCATTATAGAAAATTTGATATCAAAAGTACTTACAAGAGTATTCAAGAGTGATTATCAAGCATTTTGGAGCATTATTCAAGATTCAAGCATCATGTCAAAGTCATTGTGCATCATGTTTGTTTTTGAGCTAACATTTGTTATTCATGCAAGCATTCAAGTCAAGATCTACAACATACAATCAAGAGTCAATATCTACATTCATGCTAGCCATTACATACAAGATTGCAGCCTTTTGTTCAAGGGTTTGGTGAGTTGCAACATTGCATATTTGTTCATTCATCATTCCTTCCGTCTATTTCTATTCATTTCAAGGTTTGATTACTAAAACGGGGTTTGACCAAGGCAAACCCCTATCCACTAACAAAACAACATTTTCCTCTCTCTTTGATGTGTGATTTACAAATCTAGGTTGAGGATCCATTGAAGAGCAAGATTGGAGAAAGTTGTCAAGGTTGCAAAGTTGTCATCTACATTGCAAGATCACGAAAAGTCACCTACAAGCCATAATTCAGTGCTTTCGACTTGAAGATTTGATAAGAAGGAAGCTACAGGAGATCACTAAAGGGTACCAAAGTTTTGGATCAACCCTAATATTGGGACTAAATCGCCACTTATGGAGTATGAGTCCCAGTATACCTAAATTCAAACATTTTTTGTAGATCCTAATTTAGCAATTCTAGATTCTAGTTTCTATCAAAAACCCTAATCTAGGACTAAATCACCTAGACTAGCGTATGAGTCCTAGTGAGCATTAAAGTCAGCATTTCCATGAATTTAGGTCTTCATTCAAGCCTCTTCAGTTTCCAAGTGCACCCCTGTCCTTTCTCAATCTATTATTCTATATTTCAGTTTCATAATCTAGGTCATATAGTTAGGTTTTGCATTCCTAGTCTTCCCAAGCCCTTGCTTGGTGGTGAACCCTCTTTTAGTATTTTATCACACCCTAGGATACCTTATTGTAGATCACTTTCCCTCATTCCATCCTTGGATTGAGATCTCTAAGGTCTCCTTGAATGAAATAGAGTGAAATAGAGTTAAATAGGACCCCCTTGCATTCCATCTCCTAAAAGATAGAACCCCCTTTCCGCCCCCCCCTCCCCCCCCACCTACACCCTTCCCTTCCCCCCTATTTCTATATTTCAATAAATTACATAGAATATTATAGTATCTCATTAGGGACTTAAGACATTTTTTGGAAACATTCATTTGTTATTAAGATTAGAAGTTCTCAATGTTATACATTAGAGAAACTTGCATGTTTAAATGTTATCACTTGAAGAAGGGAAAACAAATAGATTATTTTGTTAATAATAGAACTATCACATCCTTGATTCTAATCAAATATCTTAATGACTTGAAACATACTTATTATTATTTATATATGAAACCTACTTAAAAATGAAATAATGTTAACATAAAGCATAATGTATTCTTACCAAAAATATGTACAATAACATATATGTCTTGATAAAACAGTCATTTTATAAATTTCTTATAAATAATTTGATTTTAAATTGAATTTATTATTCTTTAAATTTCTTTGTAAAACTACTCAGAATGAGCAAAGGATTTAAATATTGTAAGAATCCCTTCCTTCAGGAAAGTAAGTTCCTTATGACTTCTTTTTTGTTAGAAGCAGTAGACTGCTGATGGACAAGTACACCTCTTAGATTGTATGACAAAAAGGTTATGATCAATTGTATTGCATAATAAAAAACGATCAAGAACTTTATCTATTCTTCGTTATTAAACGACTCAATCAAATTGAAATTGTTCTTTAACATGTAATTAACACTCCAAATCGAGCTTACAGAGGATTACTTTACATGGTCCTTATTGGTCAATTAATCATGCATTGAAAAAATCAGGCCTACCATTTGCCCATTTATTGAAATAGGCTCTACTCAGCAACGTCGCAGAAATTTAGTTCAGGAAAGCACACTGGCGTCTAATTTGACCGGCGGTTCCAGTCAAAACTTCAATTTCCGACATTCTTTCCATAGAATGCTTGAAGTTTTCGAAGAAGCTCTTTTCGTCCACCTGCTTATCAACAACTTTTTTGGCAACTGAATTTGTGAGAAGAGCAGCATCAGACTGGAAGAGGCCCCTCTTTGCTTGAAGATTAGCAAAGTAATGGCTATCAAAAGTGAGAGAGCTGTTGGGATCCATTTCTACAGAGGTTGTAGTGTCTGCAAAACTGGTGCATTTTCTCTTCAAAAATTGGACATAGGTGGGATCTAGGGAAGGATCTGTGTCTCCTTTTCCCGTGAAGTTGTAAAGCCTGTTGCTGAATCCAGCGCAGTGACCAATTCCGATGGTATGTGCACCTATTCACAGAAACCATAAACATCAAATTGAGAATCTTGATTTATGATTAGTCTATTTTTGAGTTTGAAATATATTTATTTCTTAATATCAAGAGGCATTCTACAATAGTAACAAAGGCGAAGTTTAATGGTATGAACATTTTAACAAAAATTATTATTCCTAATCTTAAATTTAACAGTCATTTACACATCAAAATATTAATATTTCATAATAAACATAATATTTCCAAAATAAACAACACATAAAATTTATCTCTCCAAACATGTATAGTAAATAAAATAGTTCTAAAGTAAAATAAAATAACTTTTAGTAAATTGGATATAAGTGGTATCTATAGAAGGATTTGTGTCTCCTGAGAGGCAGTGACCGATTTCGATGGTATGTGCACATACACAAGCCACGAGCAGCAAAATTGGGAATCTTAATTTATGATGAGATAGTGTTTGAAATGAATTTATTTGTAAATGTAGAGAGGCATTCTATAATGATAGCAAGGGGTGAAGTGTAATGGTGTGAGCTTGTTAACAAAAACTCTTCTCATTTTAAATTTGACTATCATTTACATGTCAAAATATCAATTTGACTGTCTCCAATACATAAAATAGTTTCAAGGTAAAATAAAATCACTTTTAAGTAAATAAAATAACTCGAAATTAATATAGATGTATTTAAGCTATCTATGTTAATTACCTACCAGAAAGAACAACAAGATCTTTGACACTCAATCCTTTGCTTGCAAAAGAAGTTCGGAGTTGTGAAAAATTAGCAAAGGGTGGAGGAAGGTTGGCCAAAGCCTCGTTCTGTCGAGATACCATTCCATCCCTACGCCCTGTTCTCACACGCCAAAATGGACCTCCACTCTGTACATAACTTCAAAAATTAACAGAAGAATTTCATATATAACTCAATAGAAATGAATAATTCGATTATAGATTATAATTTATTACCCCAGCAACCACAGCATCTCGGGCAACCAGTGCGAGAATATCAGCACAGGAAACAACGCCTGGACATATCTTCTCTAATTCTGTTTTCACATCATCAATTACTTCAAATCCGCGCAGGCTCAGGTTTGGAATGGCGTCTCGTTCTGCTTTGTTGTTGGCTGTGGAATTCAGAAGCACTGATCCATCGCAGCCCTACGACACACCAAATCAAATCAAATTTAGACAGTGCAATCTACATCTGGAGATTAAGTTGTTAAACAGACTGGGTATTATTAGAGTACTGACTCGAACAAAACAATCATTGAAATTCATCCGTAGGAGAGGAGCCGCAAGGGTGGGATCCTTGGCTACGTATTTCTTCACCACAAGCTCAACTGTGGCCTCAGCTGATGGGCAGGTCTTCTTGTAGAAATTGCGCCTCAAAGCTGATCCCTCACAGACACACATGATCGTAAGCAGTAGTACAACAATCAAGGAAGTGCTCGCCATCTTTTATCTTCTTTCGTTTCTCCCGATTGCAGATATATCGTCGTCTAATCACGCCTCCTATTTATATAACTTCCCATGCAACAATCGACGTAAAAATATGTTACATAACTAGATGTCAACGGTCCTCAAGGTAAATTTACCACGTTATTATACGCTTATTGTTTCATGGTGACACAGATGCGAATGTTCTGCCGAACCAATATATTAAGAAAATAATAATAATTAAAAATTTATTAGCAATATTCTGCATATCTCAACGATGCAGCAATGATTGCCTGCCTACTCTAACAGCACTTTCGTACACTGTTTCGTACAGCGGCTTTTTGAAATTTCTGTCGCGCGGTCATGTGCTTAGCTTAAAAAGGAAAATAAAAATAAATTAAATTAATAAAACGCCTATTGCCATACTATTCAAAGGGGCGAAATGTATGATGGTCGTGGTGTCGAAAAGTCAAAGTCACAATGAGGCAAAGCTGTTTAATGAATGGTATGTGGTTGGCATGCATATCTACTTAACCTTATAAAAAGCTAGTTGACTCTTTGGATGTCTTGTTTATTTATTTGGATGTGATATTTATTAAATTAAAAAATATCTGATTTATTTACATTATCATGTTTCTCAAGAAATTTTCCTTCTTATCTTATTTTAATATCAAATGGTTGAAAGGTAAGTTATTGTGAATAAAATAGTGTAATTATTTATTATTTTAGGTGTAAATAAAGTGTTAGAATTAGATTTTTTTCTCTCTTTTCAACACTCAATTTCCTCTGCACATTATGTTTTGTCTTGACATCAATTTACCTTCTATCTTCACACCATCCCCATTCATATTTCTACTTACAACCACTACCTCAAATCTTCACAAGACTCATCTTCCTTTTCCCAACCCTTACTTACATATTCACTCTATAAACACGTATTTATACCTTCCTAAGACTTGTGCTCAACTACTCAACACCTTATTTCCTTTCACTTTTGTCCTATTTGCATTCTACATTTATCCCCTAGTTCATTCTTGTATTTCCTAGGTGTCCATGCCCCCTTCCTTCTATGGTTCTCACCTTTCCTATTATAGTCATCTCCCTCTCCACTATAGTCATCACCTTAACTTGATCATGTATGTATAATCTCCCTCCTTTATCCACTTTTGAAGAAGCTAACACCTTTCTACCCTTTTATGAGAAATTTAATCATGATGTCGATTATGAGCTCATGATGCCTATTATAGCTCCCCACTTTAATCTTATTAGAGATTAGGTGGATATATATGAAGATGGAACTAACCTCTCCTCTTTGGTTGATGGACTTAGACACATGCTCATTTCCCATCCTTTCGAAATTGATACTTTGTAGTACATAGGCCACATAATTCATGTGGACGCCCTATCTTGTCCTACTTCCTGTCCTTCTCAATCATTTAATACATCTATTTCGCTCCCTTCCTCTTATGGGTTATCTTTATCCTAAATTGATCGACTTGTTGCTCCAACCATTCCCTTCTGAATATTCCACCCTCCTATTCGCATTTGTATTTTCCCATTTTGACTAATGTATCTCATACTTTTCCTTCGATATCCACCACTACTCCTCATTCCAAGTCTAAGATTCTAACCTCCCACCCACATCTTCTTCAACAATCCCATACTTCATTGACTCTTTCACTTTGCTCATTACACTTTTCCATCCTATTTTTCATTATGGCCACAACCCCTCCTAATTTAGGAATCTAAGATGTATGAGTAATCTTGTATCAACCAAAACTAATTTCTTTCATGTTTTTGCAATTGTTTGTAGGTATACATTAATATTTACAATCAACATATGTTGATTAAAACTTTAGAATAATTAGTTAATAAACCAATGACACATCATGCAAGTTCATAAGGTACTAATAAACAAGTTCATAATTTCATTTCTATCCCTCAAACTTATGTTTTTGATACCCCTTATAACTTCATATTTTCACTATCCTATGGATCTATTTTTGGGTTACATTTTATATCCCTTTATTATTTACACTCTATCAACCAAGGGCACTACCTACACCTATATTTGACTCAAAAATAGATTTGATTGGGATCTCATATATTGAAGCTTTGGCGTAAAAATCCTAGATGAGTTGTCACAAATATGTCATCCTACAAAAAAATATAATTTAAAATCATATATGCATCTCAATCCATAAAACCTTGTCATGCTAACTCTAACAATTTACCGCCGAATAATAAGTATCTCAAATATAGTATACATATTAATCTAAATTATAATGGAAGATTTTTAGATATGTGTGTTGATTCTTTTGGACCGTAGAGTTGTGGTATTACTAAAAGGTGTCTAATAACTAGTTTTTAGAAACTTGGGTAGGATTTTAATAAATTTGTATGACCTTGGACTAACCATTGCTTCCATAGTTAACTACATTAGGGTTGAGATTAAGTAGCCACCCTTGGGATTATGAGGCTTTGACATAATACAAGACTACTTGATGTAATAATTTAAGACAACTCCATAACCCTAACAAGACCAACATAGTGAATGTCATTTCATCTAGTTGACCTATGTAAATTGATCTATAGACGATTTGGAATACCACTTATACCCCACCCCCTTATTTGTATGCTTCTCAACCCTTAGTACCTACCCATATAACATCAATTAAATTATCCCCTTCCTTGTAATACTAAATTGATATATTAGGTCATATATTAAATACAATATGAATGCACATGATAAGTTATTGATTTAGAGGTAAACCCCTTAGGATGGAAACTTTTGGTTCTCACCAAAAAAGTGCATACTTAATTCAAAACTTGTCACCAAGAACATCAAAGTTCTAGGTCAAAATCACTACTTTAGTTATGCAACAACCATATGAGAATTATAGTGAAACTTTGTTATGAATGACATTGATATCTAGTGTTTATATTTCATTACATTCATTCTAGAAGGTTACCTTATACATGTATGTTTCATATTACATTAGGTATTCCATCACCTTGCAATCAAAAAATCATTTGAGAGGCTAAGGATCACTTATAAACATCACTCATAATCATTAAAATAGTTAGATTTCATACTAGTCATTGAAAGATTGATTTCATTGGCACTGTGGAAGTTTAGTAGCATATCAAGATTATGGTGTTGTAATATACCATATGAGGGTCTTATAATTTTCACATAGTTGTGCCCATATATATCACTGAAGTTTGATGTGTCCTATTATAATTTAATTGAGTTAAACTTTAAATATATTTCATAAATGTATATCAATAAAAAATTATTTCTATATTTCATCAATTGAGTTCCATCATGTCTTTATATTTTGACTACGTGATTAGATAATCCTTAATTGAACCCTTTGGTTGATTACATCACCTCCTATGTTGATTTTTTTTGTGACCTCTTCTTTCCACCTAATTTTACTTAGCCTTCTTTTCTCACTTCTTTAACTCCCCATTCCATTTCTTCATTATATTTTCTATGTTTTCCATCTCAAACTTATCCCCTTACTTTTTTATGACTATCACTTCCTTTCTCTCATGTATTCCCCCATTCTATGGTTTTTCCTTCCCTCCCCTACCTCCTCCCTATCATATACTATCTTCTAATCTGACCATGCCTCATTTTCTACTAGGCTATGTAAGAAAAACTAGATTCACTCACTCCTTATAAATGAAATGCAAAAGTGGATCTCCAACAAAATCCCCTCTCTCAATAGTATTTATTATCAATTTCCTCATACATCTATATCCCCTCAATTTGATATATATGGATAATGGGACCATATTTTATACATATTTGACCCTTCAAAGCAACAAATATAGATCTAATAGATGATGGATCTAATGAATATTCCTTTCATTATTTGTATTATCTTCTATATAAATTTTATCAATTGATTTACTTACTTTACGCAATATTTTGTAAGTCACTTTGAAGTTAACATAGGCTTGAACATTAACTTAATTGATTTAATACATTGAAAGTAAGACTACATTGAATAATTGATTTTGTTCTACAATTTCAATCAATTCTTATAAACATGGATTAACATATTCTTGATGTTGAGATCTAGTATATTTGTTGATAATTTTCTAGCACTAATACAAGAAAAAGGTCTTTTTCATTTCTACATAATTATTTTTTATAATACTGTGTTAGTTTGAGAGATTATGAGACTAGGATAAAAAATGTAAACCTTTTATCTTATGATACTTCTCCTCTTTGTTCATATTTTCTCCTATACTTCTTGCTCATTCCCTTTTAAATTCTCTAAAATTACTTCAATTAAAATGATTCAAACCCTAGTTTACCAAAGACGGGGCTAAAGCAAAATGGTAATCATTTTGATCTATCATCTTCTACTTCTTCTTTAGACATATCTTTCAAACAAACTTCAAACAATTATTCCACCTACTTATTTGATTCTTTCCAATCTATTATGAATAAAATACATGCATCCAACCTTCTTACTTTCCCTCCTATTCATTATCTAGACACTTGTCTTCGTCTCCCTTGGGATATGAACAAAATACATATTATTAATGTCACCATGTGTTTGATCATGGCACTATAGGATTATGAAACAAAGTGAAATATATCATTGATTCAATTTTAATTCACATTGAGGATCATAGTAAGTAAGGTAATAATATTTTATAATTAAAAAATTAAAATCTATAGATATATGCAAACCCATTCCCTTATCATAATTATTCAAACAATCTAGATCCTAAGCTTGAGGATTTTCCTTTTCCTTATCCTAGGAATTCTTCTACACCTCCTTCCTCTTGTTATGTATTCTCCAATGTAATTATCCAATTTCCCTTATGATGATTTTTCTACTTCTCTTGACACGCAACATTCTTCTTCTAATTCCCTTACCATTATTCAATTCCCTCCTAAAGAGATTCTTGTGGAAAAAATTACATTTAGTAAATAATGAATTTGAGAACTATAATTGGCATTCTTGTGGACCCATAATCTACCTTCAATATTATTATTATTGTAAGAAAAATGGAATGAAAAACATCATTGTTATAAAAATGAAATTGATGAGTTAATAAATCTTCTTCAACACAATTGTATCCAATTGACTACACCAATGATAGGTAGTACTTCCTCTTCTCCATCCACATCATCAGCAATCTTAGACAAAGATAACAAAAATAGTATGGAACTCTTCTCTTTTGCAAACACCACATCACAAAAGTGTCATATTAATTACAGAGCATTGCATCACATGGAGCTACATCTAGAGAATAATTTTCTATATTTGAACCTTGTTCGTTCCCACCAATTCTCATGGATAGTAATAAATTAATATCATCTTGTGGAAAATGATCTATTGATAATGGTGAAGGAACATTTAATGATGCATTTTATGTCCCTTCCTTATCCAATAATATCCCTTTCATTTATCAAATCACACATAGAGCAATAGGGAAATTAGCTGAATTCACACAAAATTGAATGATTATAAAAGATTCAAAAAGTAGATACATCATTACTATTGTGTTGCATAGACGGTTGTTGTTGCACCAAAAGATTGACCTATTAATGCCCAATACAACCACCAGAGTTAATGAATCCATGGGAGGCAATTAAGCCATGTCACGAACCCGAGAACTGTGTTGCAAACCACAAGGAGACCAAGGGCACACACCTTGCAACAATCCCCCCAGCACAAGGGTGAAGCCACATAAGTGATTTACAATTTGATGGAGGAAGGAAAATTGACTTTTGTGTGGTTGCACTAATTTAGGGGGTTCACTCGAACTTGTAGGTTTGAGAAAACCCATTAAAGGATTTGCTTGAACCCTTCAAAATTCAACATTTAAACAATATTTTAATGGGTTCAAGCAAATGGGGGTTCGCTCGAACCCCTTGAAATAGGGATTTTTAAATAAAGTCATTGTCGAACCAACAATCCATTTTGTCTATGGAAAACGTGAACCTGGAGCATGTGAAGCACGGAAAATGGTGAATTCGTGGGTGAATCTTCAGCATACCACCTTCGAGCGGGCCATTTGCATCACCTTCGACCTCCACAATGCTTGAGGTTGGTTTTATTTTGCTTCCCAATATCATATATGGTTGATTGAATTGAATTTATTTGAAAGTTTCTAAGCCCTAAATCATAAAACAAATCCATTTTGTGTGTATCGTTTATTCATAGTGTTCCATTTGTTTGTGTGTATCCTTTAAAATGATAGAATTCCATGAGACTAAAGCTCCAAATATTTGATTTTTAATTTGATATACCTTGTTCCAAAGCTCCCATTTTGGCACAAGTAGGGTGAAGGTTGTGGAATTTGGCTTTACAGTTGCCAATTGCATTTGCTTGAAAGTTTCTAAAGCCTTTTCAACAAACCCATTTGCTTTGTAATTTTTCTTTATAGCTTCCAATTGCATTTGCTTGAAAGTTTCTAAAGCCTTTGCAACAAAGCCATTTTCTCTGCATTTTGGCTTTACAGCTGCCAATTGCATTTTCTTGAAAGTTTCTAAAGCCTTTTCAACAAACCCATTTGCTACAGTGGAATTTGGCTTTATAGCTGCCAATTGCATTTTCTTGAAAGTTTCAATAGCCTTTTTAATAAACCCATTTTCTAGATATACTGCAATCATGGAATTCCATTACTTTCCCATAGCATCATTGATATACTACTTAGCATTACTTTCCCATAGCTAGTAAAGGTAACCTCATAGCTTCTTCAAATTATTGAAATTATTGATACATCCTCATAGCTTCTTCAATGCATAAAAATGAGGTAAGAGTAACTTATATGTCCAAGCTTCTATTAATCTCTCACAAGTTTGATACTTATTAATATTGTCTAAAAAAATTTGAGCTTATTCCATCAGGAGGCACATTGGATGAAGTTGATGGAAAATCATCAAGTGGATTCATAGAATTATCAATGATAGGTCTAATATAAGTAGTAAGAGAACTCACATTTTCTTCTAATCTATCTTTGGATTATACTTCCTTCTCTACCCTTTCAATCAATTTTGAAACCAATATTTGAGCATTGTGAATATCTCCTTCATGCATAGATGGACCTAGTTCTACTTTGGAAATATTTTTATGTAATATCTTCTTCGATTTAATCCATTGTGGGTTCATTAATTTCTACAAACTAGTTACCAAAGGATTCAAACATCAACCAAGAATTTGTATGAGATTTATTCAGTTGAGGAGTAGCTCTTAGCAATTTAGATACTACATTAAAACTTGGTTCATATACTTTGATATTTTTTTCTTTTATTTGTTACAATTTCTTTAAGCCATGGGGAAGGAGATGAAACTATTTGGGATTTGAAAGTTAAAGGAGGAAACACAATTATAGGAACATGTAATTAATATTGATGTTAGATGGTGGGGTAAATGGAGGAGATTAGGAGTAAGTTCATATATCTATTACTTATTTTGCAATCCAATATATTGGTTGGAGAGGTTGCATTTGAATAGAAGTGAAGATAAGGTCTATTAAAATATGACTCACCATATTCTCTATTCTTAGGATTTTGGAGTATATCAAAATATCCAACCTATATTTCATTGTCGATCTCAACCAATCTTTGCTTCAACTTCCAAATCATCCACACAATCCTCCCTGAAATATTCAATATGTGAAACATAATTATGAGGAAGATACAAATAATCCTTGACATAGCTTTTTGTATCAAAGGATAATATGGTTCTATAATTTTAAACTATTTCCAATTTTGAAATCAAAATACAATCAATTATCTATTTAATCTCAATAATCGTAATTTTAAGGCAAACATAAATTACTTGAATCTTTTTAAGGTCTCTCATTAGATTCTACTTTAACTTAAATTTAAAAAACAACATTAAAATCTGGACATAACAAATTTCGAAGACATGATATTATTACAATATTATTTAAAAATCTAATTGTAATGAATGTTATAGTAATAAATATTCAAATAAATATATGAAAATATATAACCAAATGATCCTTAGTTTTCATATATCATTTGTGATGAGAATGTTGAATATTATAATTTTTTTGGGCCAATCTTAGGCACTAATTCACCATTGTTAAAATGATCCTTAGTTTATTCATTGTTTTTTTTGAGATTATAATTTTTTACAATTTCTATTAAACCAAACTCAAAATAATGGTATAGATTAATATTCTTGTCTTTATCCTACATTTGGGTCGTGTTTGATTAGATTTACTATCATATTTAGAAGTTGTATTTTGTTATATATTTTTTAACATATATAAAATGTATGGTTGGATTAGTGAGATGTTTATAACAAGTATACAATATGAAGTCAAACTTTATTAGATTGATTCTTAATAAATTAGGAATAATGATTAAATTTATAGTTTTATACAATCTATAAGTATAAATAGTTTGATGGTAGAAACTTTATACATATAAAAATATGATAAATGTGTGATTATTTTGCTTTCCAATCTATAAATTTTTGATGTGCTTGGCTATATAATTGAGAATATTCACTCATAATGTAATGACAAAAATTTAGTACATCAAAGAAATATTTCCTAGACATCAATCTACCATTCTACATAACTCTCATGGAAATAAGAATATTATTTTATTTTAACTAAATATTGTGTGTACTCTATTTTGAATTACTAATTAATTTTGAATTATATACTTATAATTTAAAGTAAAAGCATCATTTGTAACATGGAATAGATAGGTTAATTAATGAAATAAAATATGTTTTTATATTAAGAAAAATTTGCAAATTATATGGAACTCATGTGAGAAATTGACTAAGACAACTTTGTGTGAGAATTAAGATGAGAATAATATATACCTTCTTTCAAGAATTTACATTAGATTAATACTTGGCTCATATTGTATAATCACACTATAAACCAACAATGGAAGATTGAGAGTCTCAACTAAGAATCCCACCTTATAAATCACATTCATACTAGAAGCCAACAACTAAAGACCAAACTTCATAAATAGAGTTCATGTGTTATATATCATGCCTTTGAGGGGTCCACAAGTACCATGAGCCTTTTGAAATCCTTCTTCATCTAAATACATCCATTCCAAGACCATTGGGAGGTGGGTATCCCAAGTTCCTTATTTTCTTGTAGGAATTTAATCAAGAGTAGGACACTGTGACTTTGGCATGTAAGATAAGGTAAACCCATAAAATTCATGAAATGGAATATTTGGAATAGGTGTGTAGACCATTTGTAATTAAATTCAAGCGTTAAATTAATGGAAAAAGATAAATATTAAGAACTAAAAGAAGGATCCAAACCATAAAGGAAAATAAAATATTAACTTAAAACCTCAATGTCAAAACAAGAGTTGAGATAAAATTAGACAAAATGTTAGTAGGAGGAATGGTCAAAAAATTTGAAGATACCCATGGTAGATGAGACCAAACAAATAAATCACATTTTCTTCATCTATGATACCTAATATTCCATACAAATGATCTTATTCCAGGTGAAATATGGGTTTTCAATATAATGTGACAAGAATATCACCTTAGTAGTTTTTGACATATTTATTCTTGTCGTAAGTCACAAATTCACAAAAGCATAAAATTTCTCAAAAATTTGATAATTTAGGTAATTGATAGTTGATTTGAGATGTGACCTCATTATATTCACTAAAACTTAAATTATACGATCAATTTAATCATTCAATTAGGTGAAAGTGAAGGGTATTAATGTTTATTCAATTTTCAATTTTTAAAAGTTTAGTATTTTGATTAATCACTAATTCAATTTATATTGGTGGAAGATTTGAGGTAATAGAAAAAATATGCACAAAGATTAAATCTTCATTTTCTCCTATTCTTTCATTATTTCTTTCTTTTGTACTAGGGTTAAATCTTCATCTAGGTTTGTTGTGTACTTATAAGAAGCCTTTATTCCTTAGTATCATGTTCTTGTACATTGTATGGTAACTTTCATGATAAATATTATGTGCATGTCCCTTCCTCCTAGATCAAATTTTCTTTATGGATATGAGGAAGTTTATTTCTAATTTTTTGGTTTCCTCCTTATCAAAATATTGCTTCAATAATTTAGAAATTATATTTACAAGCTTATCATATCTCTCATTTTCTTCTCTTATTTGTACCTTAACTTATTCTTTATGATATATCTTTGTTTATTTGATAATTCTTTTACTACTTGTGCCTAAGACTTGGCTTGTCAATTTGATCTTCTATCTAATTGTATTTTTCCTCCATGTTTTGATTGTAGGATAGATCTCTTTTATTTATAGTGAATATCTTCCTTCTAGAATAGTTAATTTAATTTCCTCTACTATTTTAAGTGGTAAAGATCTTATTTTATCATAATCAACTCATGGAACCCATTTTCCACAATATTTTGCAAGTTATTTACTTTCTCATTAATTATTTTAATCTCTTAATAGTTTCTAGTTGGATTTTTTAATTTCATTCATCTTGTATTCCTCATGTTATCCCTTTGATTTTATAGCCTCAAGCCTCTTTTTTATAACCATTAGTTCACTTATACATAGTCTCAAGGTGGCCAAAATAGTGGTGTTGACATGGGGCTATAAAGTTCTTGCTTTCTTGGATTTCTTCCTCACTTTATCCTTTATTTTCTTAGAATTTTCCATCCTTATTATTATTGATATATTATTTACCATTCATCCAAGTATTTTCCATTATTTTGGTCCTCCAAAGCCAATCCAAGATTCTTGTATGCATTCTCACTCTCTTGTTAGATTCAAAGGGTGACAGGGATATTTTTTTCATTTTTCTTTATCTTCGCTTCATCTTCAAGAAATGTACTCAAATTTTCATTTCCCTTTTATTTTCTATGTGTTTTTTTCCCTACCTATGTTTGTTTCATTTCCGTAGTGGCTATGAGGTGTTATGAGCTATTCTTAGTAAAATAGCTACTTTTTTATTCATTGTTTTCTTAAATTTCTAATTTTTCCTATTATTAAATTCTTACATTCATATAACTATAACTAATACACTTTCACCTTCTTTTGATGAGAATTTATTTCAATCCACTATTGAAATTCCTTTTATAATTATATCATCCTTCAAACACTTCCCCTCTTTATAAAATTTTATGTTTTAAATTATTTCATAAATAATTTCTTAATCTACACCATTATTTAACATATAATTTCCAATTATTAAATCATTCATGCACTATAAATCACTTGATTTGAAAAGAAACGTGTTGTCTTGTTTCCTTCATGGAAGCAACATACTTAGATAATAATTTTGGTGAATCAAGGATTTCCCATGCCTCATATAGTATATGACGTTTTTCTTCTAATTGATCAATTATCATTTCATGATGCTAAATATAGTTTCCATTGAATATCCTTCAATAATGACTAAATTGATTTTACATGACCACCAATGTTAAGTAATGATGCTTTCCCTTTATTAATAGTTAGATAGGAAATAAATCTTAGATGCAACCTTTATCAAGATTTTTTAAGTCTTTAATGACACATTTTGTACTAGAGTGCCCTAGGTTTCCCCTCAAAGAACCATCAAAATTAAACTTTCACCTGGTTTCTTATGGAGGGATCCATCTAATATGATTTCTAGAAGGGTGATATTTAAACCTAAGAATTATAAATTGATAAATATATTAAATTAAATAAGTAAAATGTTTAGAAAAATAAATAAAATAGTGAAAATGTTTTGGTTATGAAAAACTATGATAGATGTTGAATGTTTTTTTGTTAATGGTATGAAAATATTATTGATGATTAGATGAATTATTTGAACTACTGAATACTCTATTTGTCATCCCAAGTAGCATTCAAATTACTAGTGATATTAAAGATCATATGCAAATCTAATCTAAGATGCATATTTTATATGTGTGCAAGGTCTATAGGTTCAATATATATGTATCATGTGCACACTTGTAAATTTAAATTTTAGAACTGTTTTAGATTATGTTTTGTGTGCAGTCTAGTAATTTGAATGTTTTGATTATTAAAAACTATGATAGATGTTGAATGTCTTTTTGTTAATGGTATGAAAATATTATTGACGATTAGATGAATATTTGAACTAGTGAATGCTCTATTTGTCATCCCAAGTAGCATTCAAGTTACTAGTGATATTATCTTGCATTTACAAATCTAATTTAAGATGCATATTTTATATGTTTGCAACCTATAGGTTCAATATATATATATATATATCATGTGCACACTTGTAAATTTATTTAGAACTATTTTAGATTTCTATTCCCTAGATCTAGATATATTATTTACAAGTGTACATACATATATAACATGGAAAATGCAGATGTTCCACCTCCAGAATATTTGTTTGCAAATTATACTACTAATGAGATTAAGAAATTGAGAGACTCATTAGCAAAGGGTGGAAACACAAGAATATATTTAGAAGTTTGCATGTCAATATTACAGAGCCTAGAAAAACTAAGAGATGAACTTGGACAGACTAGTGCATATTCCTCTGATAAAGTAGCTATTATTCTTTCCTTCATGTGGGAAGAAGTACATGGTGAGGTTCCCTTTAAACAAATACATGGTGTAACCAAAGAAATGATAAAAAAACACTTGTTTTCCATTCTATCAAAATCAACATAAGGTGAGGGGATACCAGGTCACCAAATGTGTGGATCGTGTTATGGCCCCATTGATCTACTCGCGATTTCTCATAGCACATGGTCAATATCCAAACAATGACCAGATTCCATTATATTTTGTTCAGCAGTTGTATGCCTCAAAGTCAACTACTTAGACATTCCACCATATGTTGGTCAGGGGCATGGCAGGATTGTCAATAAGCCCACCTATCATCGAGCAGATAGACCAGCCCCATTTTTTAGGGTATTGGTTGGCGAGAGGTCTCTTGTTCTCACCCCAGCTCTGGCCCCCATAGTAGATGAGGTTGGCATTGCTTCCCAAAAGGAAGCAATTGGCATTGTAGGTGACATTGCAGCTGCCACCACTAGGATATCTACTGATCGTATAGGTCAGTATTTGATGTCTAGACGTTCCTGATCCACACCATTTGCAGCATAGTGGACCACCATGGATCCTTTTACAGCGGCGGGCATCCCTACTACCACACAGCTTGATGAACTTATAGGAGATATGGCACACAATACTCTGCATTGTTTGGCTGAAGACCTCTTGGAGGCATATTCCTTCATCGCATCAGACTATGGGATCAATATAAAGCAGGTCAGAGATCGTTTGGCACATGGAGTTCGTTCACATCCAAGATCCCATCACTCTCATCCCAGCACTAGTGCACGTTGAGATCCACCTACAAATCATTTGGCTACTACATGGACTATGGATTTTACTGAGATGTTGATTGGTCTCGATTCATCATCGTCAATGCCATCTCACCTGCATTGTCCTCTTCACTCATCATTTATGGCACGACATGGGATGAATCAAATGGATGTAGATGTTGACTCGTCACTTGACCGTTTGGTTGATATGGTGGAGATGACCGTTGTAGAGGACTTAGGTCATCTGATATCAGATGATGTGCATGTGCATGTTTTAATTATTTTTTAATTATTTTTAAATTTTAGTTTTAACTAGATATTCATGTACTGATATATATGTATATGTATTGTAGGTGGACATACCTCATGTCACTCCTAGCCTTGGTCCAAATCATGTGCATCGACGTGACTCAATGGATGATTCTACTGCCAGTGGACATGTGAGTTTTAAATTTTTATATATACACATGTATATGTACATGCATATGTATGCATAGATCTAGATAGATATCTAAAAATACAATACATTCTTAAAAATAACTTTCATAAAATTTATTTAATATATTATATGTATTTAAGACATTGTGTACACAATTTTATCTACAAGGCTTAGCACATCCATCAGAGCAGGGTTCTCATTCAGATGGTCATTCGACTAGGAGTCGATATTCATATTAGGCCCTGCACTATATTTATGATCTTTACTACATGTATTTGCTTATATGATGATCTCTAGTATTTGAAATTTGATGATCTCTAACTTACATTTGCTTATTTATGATCTACATACATTTGCTTATTTGATGATCTCTAACTTACATTTTCTTATATGATATACATTTGATCTCTCTAGAGTATAATTTTAGGAGAAGACTATTTCATTTTATCCAAAAATCAATAATGCACATTGAAATAAGTTTTGTTGACATTGAACCCACAAAAAAAGACCATCAAAATGGTCCCAAATGTTATTATAGAATCCCCTAGAGTTGTGAAAATTTATGTTAGTTCATTTGATCACAACATCCCATTTGATCCTATATTCCCAAAGATAAGGAAATGAATGCCACTTTATAATTAAGTTCATTCGTGTTGATCACAATAAATATTTTGCAGACACACCCCTTAAATTTTATAGTAAGCCTGGTAAAAATTTATAAAATAAATGACTCCCAAGCAAGTAAACTAATGATACTTTATAAATGAGTGTATTTACAAGCCTATTTATTAATGCACATGTTCTTCTAGTTTTAAAATTTGATAAAAATGATGAAATTAAAATCTTGATATAAAATAAGAACAAATAAAGTGCATCACTTTGTGGTACACAAAACTCATATTTTTTAAAAATGACTTAAGCAACATGAACCATTGAGGAGTTGAGAACAAAATATAATTATAAAGAAGAGATAGGAACATTCCTTTTATAATTATATCATCCTTCAAACAGTTTCCCTCTAAGTTATAAAATTTTATGTTAAACTATTTCATAAATAATCTCTTAATCTACACCATTATTTAACATGATCGTGATTTCCTACAACTAGATATAAAATTATAGATTTTTAAAGAAATTCAATGCATAATTTGCTAGTTTCAACTTAGGATAGGAAAATTTTATTCTTTGAAACATTAAGAAAATTCAATTCAAATTATACCTCTATGTGCTCAAATCATTGTTCTACCCTCTCTACATCTCCTACAAATGAAAATATCTCAACTATTGATTTAGAACCGTCAAGGTGTGTTTGGTTAACTAGAATGACCATGGAAATTTTCCTCTACTATATATTGGGTTGTTCCCTTACTCTGCAATGAGCATAACTTATCTAAGAGACAATCTAATAAGCACTATGTTATCTCATTGGTTGAGATAATCTTGCACCTTTGGTATGAAGCTTGAGGAATATTATCTTTTTGACAAGGAACAAAATTCTAAAATTACTCTATGTTGCATACCTATACATTAAATAACAACAAACTCCACAATGAAATAACTTGTTTGATTACCACTTGATTCATTTAAACTAGGATAGTTATTCCATACACTAGAATGCATTTTAATTTTAATTTTTTTCCCATATGCATATAAATACAAGCTTATTTTTCATTATTCCATATCAAATTGCAAGATTAATTCACATTTATATCACTTAGAGCATAGATTTTGGAGAAGAGATTTTTGCACATTTATCAAGGAGGAAAATATTGGAGAAGACAACTTTTCATTTTTATCAATCAAGGAAAATTTTGGAGGAGAATTTAACTAAGTTGGTAGAGGATTTGTTTTGAGTCATCTTTAACTTGAAGAAGAAAATGGGACAACAAAGAAAACGAAAAAATGTGTCTCAACAAAAATTGTCAAAAGAAGAAGAACAAAAGAGGCGTGAACAAAACTTGGAAAATTATCATAGAAAGAAACAAGGTACATGCTTGTTTCCTCTCTCTCTCTCTCTCAAGTGTGTGTTTAGGACTTTTATTAACACCCCAATTTTTTTTCCTTATAAATATATTTCCAATTATGAAAACCATGTTAGATTTAACTTGTATACTTTAATACTAAAAAATAGTCATCTTGCATAGATATTCCCTAAATTCCTTATCGTCTATTTCCAATTTCTTTTGTTCCATGGAATTCTTAAGTTCAAGAATCTTTGATTTTATTTGTTCTGACTCCACTTAAATAGCTCATAGTCTCTCACTTTCTTTGCTTGCATGTAAATTCAAACAACAAGCAGGAAATTCTCAAGCTAAAGTCAAGCCAAATCTAGATATTGGATTAAACGAATCCACTGTTCTTGAGAACACATGGACCTTGAAGATAGGGAGGAGACCCAAGTTCAAACAATGCTTGTTGGAGAGGGGTCAGGATCACTTCCTTCTACTGGTATGGATGAGCATATAAAACTAGTTGAAACTTCTCTCGCTTATAGCATCATGTCTTATCACTTTGTTTGCTTGCATACATAAACTTCACTTATATAGCATCATCTCTCACTTTCTTTGCAAAATATTTTTATGACATGTAGAAAGGGCTCAACAAGCAAGAATTTCTCATGTTGAAGTCAAGCCAAATCTAGATATTGGATCAAATGAATCCGCTAAAGAACACATGGACCTTAAAGATAGGGAGGAGACCCAAGTTCAAACAATGCATGTTGGAGAGGGGTCAAGATCACTTCCTTCTACTGGTATGGATGATCATATAAAACTAGTTGAAAAGGGGAGGAAACAAATTTCTTATAGAAATTTAGATCATTTACTTGAAATGGATATGGAGAAACTAAAATGTTATGCTGACCAACTTGCAAATAAGAGAAAGAGGTCAATAACT
This sequence comes from Sequoia sempervirens, assembly GCA_007258455.2. Classification (NCBI taxonomy): domain Eukaryota; kingdom Viridiplantae; phylum Streptophyta; class Pinopsida; order Cupressales; family Cupressaceae; genus Sequoia; species Sequoia sempervirens. The sequence goes on along the minus strand of VDFB02109042.1, from coordinate 66,822,878 downwards.
AAATCTGTAAATGGAATAATAAATGATCATTTCAATCATCTTGAAATGCTTGAAAAAACCCAATTTTTATCATGTTTACTTCTTCATAATGAGCTTAAAGAGTCATTACAATTGTTGGGTGTACATTCGGCATCAAATAAGAAGATACACATGGAATTACAAAAGGATATTGTTCAAAATGTTAAAAAGGGTTTAGATTCCATTGGGAAAGGATCTCGATCAATGGATAAGGCCACTACAAGAAGGGTGATGTTGACATCTATTATAAATCAAGATATAGCAAGAAAAAGAAAAAATTCTGCACTTTCGGCTAAAATTGGTTATAGTAGAACCACACTAATAAAATATGAGAAAAAGAGAAAGCTTTTGGATGAGAGTTCAGAAGGAAATTGGGTAATTATGTGTAGAGCTCCCCATTCTGACAGGATTGAAGATGTTGTTAGGAACTTGATCTCAAGTTTTTGGCATGATTAGACTCATCCATCATCAAATACTAGAGATGTTATGAGACACAGGATTGGGCCTGGTATTTATGAAAATCATATTAAATATTGGCTAGACATAACACAACTTGAGATGTATATGAACTTTTGTAATATACATCCTCATATAAAGATTGGGAAAAAAATGTTTGAAAGGTTAAAGCCATATTAAGTGAAGATAAACAAGTTTTTTGAAACTCATTGTTGTTGTTATCATATTGAATTTGATCTCTACTATTAGGTGTTTCGAAAGATGAGAGCTCAAAAAGTTGTAGAAGAATCCACAAGGTTAAACTATGTAGAAAAGGAGATTCCTATTGGAAAATTTATGGAAGATTTTTGAAAATTGATACAACCATACATACAACATTCCTTTTTTGCTAAGTGGCAAGCACAAAAATTCCAAACATTGAGAAATACTTTCCCACTTGGAACAGTTCTATCAGTTGTTGATTTTGCAGAAAATTACTCTTTTGTACATCAAAAGGAGATTCAATCAGAATATTACTTTTCAAAGCAGATCACTATTATGGTTCATGTGTGTTATTGACATGCACACTCAGAATTGGATGGTGTTGAGAGTATAGATGAAGAATGAGCCATTAAGAAATAATATCACTTTTATATTAGTGATGATAAAGAGCATGACACGCTTTTTGTACAACATTGCTTTACAAAAAAAATTGAGAATTTGAGAAGCAAGGGTGTAAAATTTGAAAAGAATTTTGTATGGTCAAATGGATGTGCAAAACAATTCAAATCTTCGCGGCCATTCTATGCACTTTCTAGATATCGTAAAATCTACAAAATACCACATGTTTGGAGTTTTTTTCAGAGTGGGCATGGAAAGGGTGAGCATGATGGAGCGGGAGCTTGCATCAAACAAGCTTTAAGAAAGCATCAAATGATTTATTCAGAAGATTGTATAGACAATGCGCATGATGTTGTTGAATGGTGTAAGAAACACTGTGCATCAAATTTGGTCGGCACATCTTCAAGAACAAACTGACACATTCCACATAGAGTGTTTTGGGAGATATCGGGTATGTATAAATTACATTTTCAAAATTTAAAATTTATTTAAATTTAAAATTTATATATATGTATACACATGTTTGTTCACATAAGTTTGTTGTTGTACATGTATCTAGGTGTGGACAGAAGATCAATGCATGGATGCAAGAGGGTAGACAAAACAAGATCTTTGCATTGTGTTATGAGTTCAGATAGTCATCATGGATGGACATTATACACAAGGGATTACTCTTTTTTTTGCACTGAGTGCATTGCGGGAAACTCTGATCATGCATGCAACAACCAAGAACTTGGATATGTTGGTAAATGGGATATGGTGCCACTAGTTGTTTCAGAAACATACGATGAAAATAAGGAAGAAAGATTTGAAGACATTCCTTTGATATCAATTGATTATGACCATATTTCAGGATTGGTTAGAAAAGGTACATGTGTAAGTTTTCAATAATTTAAATATTATATATATAGTTAATGATCTTTAAAGTCTAGAGACATTTCTAATTTTTTGTGTAAATTTTTTGTGTAAATTTGGTGTACAAGAGATGTTTTTTGCAATCATAGCAGAGCCTGGAAACATAGAAGGTGTTAGCTATTATTTATTGTGTTGCACGAAAGAGAGGAATAAGCTAACACAACCTGAAACAAGTGATGGAATGTTATTTCTCACAGGTGAGTTTGAATTTAAAATTATATATACATTGTGTTCACATGTGCACATTACATTATAAACATTAAATATATATTGTACAAACCTTGAGCACAAAAATGTTGTACACATTCACATGTCTTACCTCAAGTTCATGTTTACCATGTAGGTTTTGTTGTAGTGCAAGGGATACATCTAAAACAAGTCAAATTTGTTCAACATGGGATTCATTTTGTTGACTATCAACCTGATAACAAGGTATATCAATATAGTCACTTAATAATTACTACCGCCCTACATCTTCATGTAGTTCCACATGCACGTGGCTGAAAAAAATGGAGACTAGATAGTGATGATCATCAAAAAAATTACATGTTATTGAAGAGTGGGCTGAACCAAAATGTTTGAGTTAGATTATATCCATGATTTTCAAGTTCACTTGTAACCCTATACATGTTCAAGTGAGAACTTATAGTAACTTGTACATAGTTGTAAATCATTTTGTGTAAATTCCAATTATTACATATTTCTTCCATGGAATTCTTAAGTTCAAGAATCTTTGATTTCATTTGAAAGTTAAAAGTTACACTTATAGCATAATCTCTCTCTTTTTTTGCTTGCATGTAAACCCATATATATGCTTTCAATACTTATTTGAAACCTAGTGAAGTTTTTTAAAATCATTTTTCCTAAATCACAATTATATACAACTTATATTTGTTCCATGGAATTGCTCCATGGGAAATTATGTGTTTTAAAATTAAGTATTATCTAATTATAAAAAATTTGCATACAGATTTAAAACATAAATCAATGCAAATAAAATAAAAAATTTCCATCAATCTAATTGACAAAAAATACCGCAAATGGAAATAGAATGTTCCCATCTAGTTGCCAAATCAATATTTATATGACTTTTATATGACTCCCTCCCTCTCTCTCTCTCTCTCTCTCTCTCTCTCTCTCTCT